>WAAF01019982.1:466061-506402 GCA_013400475.1 Tricholaema leucomelas
CAGGGGCAGAATGACCTCCCTGCTCCTGCTGGCCACACCATTCCTGATGCAGGCCAGGATGCCATTGGCTCTCTTGGCCACCTGGGCACACTGCTGGCTCATGTTCAGGCGGGTATCGATCAGCACCCCCAGATCCCTCTCTGTCTGGCTGCTCTCCAGCCACTCTGACCCCAGCCTGTATCTCTGCATGGGGTTGTTGTGGCCAAAGTGCAGCACCAGCACTTGGAGCTATTGAATGCCATCCCCTTGGACTCTGCTCATCTGTCCAGGCGGTCAAGGTCCCGCTGCAGGGCCCTTCTGCCCTCCAACCCAGCCACATCAGCCCCCAGCTTAGTGTCATCTGCAAACTTGCTGATGACTGACTCGATGCCCTCATCCAGATCATCTATGAAGATGTTAAAGAGGATGGGCATGTGTTATTGTTCCAAGGACCAAACAAAGTTTGGGCTCAATGCTCTTAAATTCTTTCTTCCACTTTTCAAGAAAGAAACTCCATGAAATGTATATGAAGCATGTGTTATTGTTCCAAAGACCAAACAAAGTTTGTACTCAATGCTTCTAAAGGTCTTTTGCAGCTGAAACAATTCCATCATTCAGCAACCAGATGTTTATAAGGCATCAGACACAGTTATAGAGAAGAGGCCTGTTCTGAACGAAGTCACAGAACTACAGAATTGTCAGGCTTGGAAGGAACCACAAAGATCAGCCAGTTCCAACCCCCTGCCACAGGCAGGGACATCTCACGCTAGGTCAGGTCAAGCCATTTGAAACCACATTGCATAGTATTTTGTCAAAATCTTCCTGTCCTTTCCTCTGCAGCTACTTTTTATGCAAAAGGAATGTATTTCGTGGGTAAGAATAATTGACTGTCACCTGGTACTTCAGCCTGGCTGAGAGTTAGTTACAATGGCAAACATAAATGCTGTCATACTGCACTTTAGAATAAAATTGCAACAGCTAATATCAGGAAACAACTCACATCAAAAGCCCAAGGCTTTGAACATCCAGGGCAGTATTACAATGATGCCATAGGATAGATCACTGGATTTACAGCTGCAGGTTCATTCTTCTAGGTATACTAGATATTACTGTGAGTGAACAAAGGGAACATGGAGATAAGGTAGATTCATGAAGTTCAGCTGCCTCTTATATAATTTAGGCTTTGACTGTTAACACGTAGAATCATGGAATGGTTTAGGTTGGAAGGGACCTCAAGGATCATCCAGATCCAACCCCCTGCATCACATTCAATAAAATAGAGGTTATATTTGATATTGTATTTTATTAAATTTCAATGAAATTTACCCTTTAATGGCACAGTTTCCCCATAAAATACTACAAAAATTAAACCTATTTAAGATAAATAAAGCCAAATACTTCAGAGAAAGCTAATACTTAAAGACATTGCAGATTTATTCAGTATTTCTACAGTTGTTGGGGTTTGAGCAGGGCTGAGTAACTGAACAGACTTAGGTCGTTCTGATATGGAGGCACAGCTGCAGAAAAGTGGCCTTGGTAGGCTAGCAGAGAAGCTGCTGTCTGTAGCTGAGCCGTGCAAGGGGACCTCAAAGAGGGGGGCAGGCTGGTCAGACCTGGGAACAAGCAAATGTTGTGGCTGGCTGTGCAAAGGGGGATTCAGGAGGGTAGTTGGCCGGGTCTGCCTCTATGCACGCGGACAGCCCATGTTCTGCTGTGTGAGCCTATCAGAATTATGCACTCCTCTGTACCAGACTCCACGATATAAGCATCACTCTTAGCTTCAGTAAATGGATTGACCACCTGTGTACCACCAAGCTCACGTCTTTCCCTCTCTCACGCGGCCTAAGTGAGGCCAACTCAACATAAAATCATGCCTATATGAATTCAAGTAGATTTTTCACTCTCACTAGAATATGATTTCCCCTCTTAAATTAATATTCCTCCTAGCATGACTTTATTATAGGAGAAAATGCAAAGGCATGTCAGAAGAACTCTGTTGCCAGTTGTCAACTACTGCTTTATAGTGAAATATCTCTATTTCTTCCTGGTACTCATCAACTGGTATTTGCACAAGCAGAATTATTGGATGACCTTTGTGAAGATAACTGTTGCTCTTCAGTTAAGTAAACACCATGTACAACACCAAAAGTCTAATTTTCAGGTACTTTGATTTTTTTTTAGTGTCAGTCTTTCAGATATTCACTGAGGCAGGTGACTGTGGCAGTAACTGTTAACTCTGGTACAGGGACAAGGGTAGTGCTAGATTTCAAAGTACCACACCCATGAGTCTCCATTATCTTTTTTGAACAAGAGAAACCTTTAGAAGAAATGTGCTAGTTTGAGCCTAGCTAGCGTGTTTTGGTGAGAAGAACTAGATGATAGGCTGAGAAGTGAAAACAATGGTGACGTCTACTTCCCTCACAGTCTTGCTGGGATGTGTAAAGAAGAAATGCAAAACAAAGAATAGATGAGGTCACTCCTGCTCTGCACTTCGTGCTGGGCTAGTCTCTCTTTGCCTGCTGGGGAGAAGCTGAGGCCGCTAGCTGGACTCCATCTTGCTTTCTAACCTCACCCTCCTTTTGCTTGGTTGCTTCACCTTGCTTTTTAATCCCTCTGGCCGAACCTCCATTCTGCCTTGGGATTGGGGTAAGGTTGAGAGGGGTAGGGGGAAGGTGAGGGGGTGGTTGAGAGCCCCTCCTGGGGACTCAGGTTTCTGGGAGGGAAATTGTGTTTGTATTACCTTTTACCTTGTATATTTCTGTCTATAACTGTATATACTGTAACTATCTGCTTGTAAATTGTGCCAGCTGTAAATATAAGCTTCATTCAAATTTCCAGAGCTGACTGAGTCTAGTCTGGGTAGTTTCTAAAAGTGTGGGGGGACAGGGGATACCCAAACCATCACATCCTTTTATTTCAGAGGCAAAGCTCCCCAGCGAAGAGAAGAAGCAAGTGACCTAATCTTTGTTTTGCCTTTCTTCTTTACACATCCCAGCAAGACTGTGAGGGAAGTAGACCTCACCATTGTTTTCATTTTACAGCCTATCATCTAGTTCTTCTCACCAAAACATGCTAGCTAGGCTCAAACTAGCACAAGAAAATACTGAAATAAAAAGAAAAAGGAACCAAATAATTTAGAGGAATGAGAAAAAGACCAAATGTCTCTGAGTTAATTTATGCTATATATTTGTTTCATAAACACCCAAGTTTGTATGTTTGTACAAGGACTTTACTTTTCAGAGTGCTCTGGGTAATTTGTGGAGCTATCCCCTGAAGCTCCAACATTAAGCTATTTGCTCAGACTGACTTTGCTGTTTGCAGTGAAGTTATTAGCTTTATTGTAGCCCATCATGTCTGAACTTAGCAATATATCAAATGCTAGGACTAAAACAGCAAGACACATCAGGAGATAGCTGCTGACTCGGTACAAAACAGCAACACTGCATTGATTCTGAAGGAGGCACATTCTCTTGTTCTGTCTCAATATTTTTGCCAGAAAGAATTATATACTTCAATTCCTCAAAAGAGCTAGCTGTGATAACAGTGGTCTTCAGTTATATAAAATAAATCAGAGAGTCAATTTATTACCTCAGTTGTTCTCTGGAAAATGATTCTCCCAGACAACAGCAACTATATCTCTTGACCACGCTGAAGCCCATAGAAGTCTGTAGACAAAAAATAGTCTTTTTAATGTATCTCATTCTCAATTTATACACAAGAAGTAAAGATGAATGTCTGTTGTCTTTTTTCCCTGAAGTATTGAATATGGTTGGATGGAAAACAGGATCTCCATCTTATGATAAATATCAAAGTTCTGACATTTGCTTTCGATTCCTGATGTGAACGAAACAGAGTTTCAAGAGTTTTGGGGAAGAAAAAGGAGAAAGGGCCAATACCAGAGGACCTGATACTCATAGCATGCACAAAAGGTTTTAATTTCTAATCTGGGATAGGAAAGGACTTAATGCTTGGTTTTCTATGCCCTTTGCTCACAAAATCTAAGAAATCTGTTCAGACAAACTTTAGTTGCCCTCAGGATAATGTTGTGAAATGTGTTAATGTGGAGGAATAAATTGTATTTCAACTCAATCACAATTTCTGAGCTCTAGTAGTTACAAAAAGCAGCATTTCTTTAAAGCTTCCTTTCACCTGCTAACTTTAGATGGACATGCTGCTGAAATTTCAACTAATGACTAGGGGCTACTAAGCAGTGTGAGAAAATGAAGGAGATGATTCCTCAGCCTTTCAGAAGCCAGAAATAGGGCACTTCATCATAGAGCAGTCAAGGGGAAAAATGAAGAAGGTGGAGTTGGTCTCACTTAGCATCTCATAATGTTGTTCCATCCAGAAAAAGGAAGCATTTGGGCATAGCTTTGATTGGTTCCCAGTTAGGTGTCTTACTAACAAAGCCATCAAAGGACATCATGATCACTTCATCTTTCTATTTAATCTGTAGAGGGCAAATACAACTCACATAAACCAAATCTTCAATCTAGGCTGACGTTTCAGCCTAGGCCAAACCAAGGTCCCTGATAAAACAAGACTCTTATTTTATTTATACACCGTGAACAATTAAGTGAAATCAAAATCGGTTTGATAAGTAATTATGTTTCACTGAATCAACATTACATCTGTGACAAAAATTTCAGACAAAAATATATATTTGAGACACCTGGCAACAAGTTCTCTGTAATGGATAACACTAATAGGGTGCTCTGAGCTTACCTTATGCGGTCCTGAGGGAACATTTGAGAATCAGATTAAGTCTGAACTTCTCAGAAAATTTTAAGTGTTTTTCAGTTTTTAAGTCATGTGATTTTTTTTTTTTAAGCAAAAATAATTGTTAATAGATATTATAACTAGTTGTTGATAGATATTATATGCTGTCCCCACAAAACATGATATGCATAATCTAAAGAAACTCTCACTCTGACTACATTACTTAAAGAAGACCTCCCATGGATATTTAAACTTCAATTGTTTGTAGAGACATATGCAAAATTATTTACAGATCTAAACCCCCAACACAAAAGCTGTCAAACATCTAAAGATTGATTATGAAAAAATCATGACTCAGACTATTGGTTATATTTAAGTCTTTGGGTTGGAATTTGCAGGAGATAGATTCCCATAGATCCCTTCTGGATCCCTCACTGGAAGGGCAAGACTAAGGCTTTAATGATAAATTTAACTGACACTTGTTATCTTAAAGTAGATTTATCTCAGGTGTCCTCCACTGGATCAGAGCAGGTTTTGGTCAGGTAGTGAGACAAGCTCTGTGGAAAAGAACACATTTTAACCTTGCCCATGGAAACAGATAGCTGAGAAATCATTTCTTTATGTAATGTGAAAATATGAATTTAATGCCCTCATATGAAGCTGCACTGGTGGAGTAGAACAAGTTTCAGATACATCTTTGGTGGGCTTGGGGTTGTTTTTTTTCTTGAATCTTCAAAAAGAAAGTGTTTGTGCAATCTGACTGCTGAATTTTCTGGAAGGACTGACAACATCCATTTGTCATCTCTCTATCATGAGACCTAACAAATTCCTGGAGTCACTGGAAATAAATGGCTTCCTTTAGCACCTCTTGTAGGTAGGGCAGAGTGCAAAGGAAGTAAACACCATTAAACACTTTAGTCTTGGATAGAAGATTAACAGCATTAGAGAAGTGACAACTGACTCACCAAGAAGGAGAGCACATCTCTGCTCCTGCTGCTGCTGCTGCTGCTGCTTTAAAAATTGACCTCCAGCCCAGGAGGAGCAAGTTTGACAGGTGAGCAAGAGTCCAGACAGTGCAAGGAACAGACTTCTGCTTGAGCAGCACACAAACTAGCCATCACGTAGCACATGCCAGGCAGCTCTTCAAGGATGTCACAATCATGTAGCACTTGCCAGGTAGCTCTCAAAGGACATCACACTTCCAGCCCCTTGGTAAGATTTTTTTAAGTGGAGCAAGCAAAGTAAAGCTTAGACATTTTCAAACACATAAACTGTGGTCTGCTACACTTCTTCCCCCTTCTTCCTCACCCCCCTTTCCCCACTACTGCTCTTTGTGAAACAGACTGCATATACTAAATGACAAATCTTGCTGTTCACAGAATGACTCTGAAGCTAAGTTCCCTTCCACAGCAATATCAAACTGCCAAGTGATTTATCAAAACCAAATCCATAAGAAATTTTATACCACTCCATATATATGCGGACACAAGCACATTAAAGGCACGTACAGCTAATTAGACAAAAGATACGACTGTAACTTGTCTCTTGTTTATTTTCTCATGTTTTAGGGATTTGACCTTTTGTCAGCTTTCTGGTTTTTAGAGAGCCACACCAGACTTCCATATGTTGGAGAGGAGATATTCATGTTGCACATGACTGCTTTGCTTTCTCCGGTAGGCTGAATGTATTGTCGTCTCTAAAATGTGGCAACACTTTAATGTTTCATTCATTTGATGTAGTAGTTTACATTTTGAAGCAATGTTCAAACTCTAATCCTCACAGTGTCCTCGTGAGAACTGAGAGGAAATGTTATCTCTGTTTTTCAGATAGGCAAACAGAGCTTACACACACACCCCCAATCAGGCGGCAGCGGCTCAGCAAATTATCACCGAGTAGCTGATCTCTGGCAAAAATGTGAACCTCACTGAGTGTACACTTACAATTTCTTAAGTCTTAACAAAAGAGATCTAAATCAGGGTACTGTTCCTTTAGATAAGACACAAACTTCAAGTATGGTACCTGCATGCAACTGCAGATTCAGCTGTCACTCTGTCATCACGTGCATGCGTAGTCACACGACAAAATACGACAACATTTTCCAGCAACAGCTGTATCCAACTGTTTGCCTCAACTCACTGATAGGAAAAGTCTACTCTGAACTGCTGGAATTTGCACTGAAAATGCTGAACACCTACATACTTCATGCTAACTTCCCTGCGAGTGAGTTCTGAAGAGAGATGACAAGAAGATTCTGTAGTGTGTAGTGGCTCAACCCACTGAAGCACTTTGAGCTTTGACTCACAGTGACATCAAATGATACAGGTTTTTTTCCAATACTTAAAATTCGTTATTACTTAAGGCAGAATTTGTGCTAAGCAGTCTGGATTTACTAGTTCATTGCAAAAAAAAACCCCTCAATTCAGAACTTCACAAAGAGGCAAAATGCATGTTTTCTAGTGTCTTCCAGTGAAAAAGAGAGAAGTATAACTGAGCTTTCCTCTCTACCACTTTTTTTCCTGTGGAGAATTTAAGGGGAGTTACAAGAAAGCTGGGGAGGGAGATTTTAGAATGTCAGGTAGTGATAGAGCTAGGGGGAATGGAACAAAGTTAGAAATGGGTAAATTCAGACTGGATGTTAGAAGATGTTCTTCATCACGAGGGTGGTGAGACCTTGGAATGGGTTCCCCTGGGAGGTGGTCGAAGCCCCATCCCTGAGGTGTTTAATGCCAGGCTGGATGAGGCTCTAGACAGCCTGATCTAGTGTGAGGTGTTCCTGTCCATAGCAGGAGGGTTGGAACTAGGTGATGCTTGTGGTCCCTTCCAACTCTGACTGATTTTATGATTCTAGAAAAGTATCTTATCATTTACATAGGTGTCTTAAAGCTGTGATTCTAGAAAAGTATCTTACAATTTACACAGGTATTTTAAAGCTGTGATTCTAGAAAAGTATCTTACCATTTACACAGGTATTTTAAAGCTGTGACTCTAGAAAAGTATCATCATTTACACAGGTATTTTAAAGCTGTGATTCTAGAAAAGTATCTTACCATTTACACAGGTATTTTAAAGCTGTGACTCTAGAAAAGTATCATCATTTACACAGGTATTTTAAAGCTGTGATTCTAGAAAAGTATCTTATCATTTACACAGGTATTTTAAAGCTGTGGTTCTAGAAAAGTATCTTATCATTTACACAGGTATTTTAAAGCTATTTTAAAAGGCTGATACAGTTTTACCTCTGGAAATGCCAACTAAGACACAGTTTGTCCTTCCGCATAATGATTCATTGCAAGAAGAAAAGAAATTGACATTCTGCTTTACAGAATTTTTATCCAAATGTGGTTTTATGTTGTGGTTTCTCCAGCCTGTGGGTCTGTCCACACAGGATTTTCACAGTAAAGCACAGCTTATGTATGATAAGTGAAAACAACCGAGTGTTTAAACAGGACGATGTAGTTTAATGAGTGTATCTTGCAAATATATGTTTAAACAAGAGGCTAAATACCATGAATTCTTGGAACAAGTGAAAAGACGTTGAGGGAAAGTGTCTTGACTACATCTACAACTATGTCTATCAGCATTTTAAGTACAGACTGAGATTTAAATTCTGACTTGCACAGAAATATGACATGAACTGATCTACATTTATTAACATGCAAAACTCATGTAGAATGCACTGCATATGTTTTACAGTGCAATAAAAGGCAGCTATGAATTGCTTCACCATAAAAGACATTCAGGATGGATGTCATGAGGCATTTGCAGAACATCACATAAGAGGCTGAACATTTTTATAGAAGTGAAAATTAAATGCCACCCAAAAGAACAGGACAGCCCTACAGCAAATTGACCCTTAGACAATGACAACCAAAGCATTACAGTTGTTGAAGCGAAGCCAATGCAAGAATCAGCAAAGAAGCCAGACACGGAACTCATCAGAACGATGCCTACATTCGTTTTTTCTGTTCTCTTTGCATTTTGTTTAGGTTACTTTCAAGGAAATTAAGTTGTACATGCTGTGTACAGCATATATAGGCAAAGGACAGGTTTTATTTTCAGGAAAGGGAAACAGGTGTGGGAGGAAGGATAAATAAAAAGATAGACTTCTGAAAGCAATGCTTGACTTCATGTAATGAAATAGCAGGAGAAAGCATCAAATAAAAATGCACTAGTACTTTTATAAAGCCTACTTGCAGTTTTATTTTAGTGAGGTCACTGGGTTTTGTGGTGGTGTTTTTATCTTCCTCTGACAGAAGAAAGCTACAATTTTAGTTTACATTAGAGCTTGTGCAAAAATTGTGTAGGACTTGCTGTGTGACATTATTGGAATTTGGGGTTTTTAGCTCAGGAAATTAAATGTCTGTGATGTATTTGGATTTAATGAAGATGCTTTGAAGATGTCCAAATTAGAAAATACTAGTTCATAAAGACAGGTTTTGCTTAAGGTTTTGTTTAAGAGCTGCATAGTATTAATTTACCTATCTATTGGTCTTTCAGAAATGATCTGTACACCAAGGAGCAGGAAATACTACAGGACTGGCTTGTGAGAGACAGTAAGGAAATCACAGAAGGAGGAAATAAGATTCTTCAGGACTGAAATAAAAAAGATAGAATGAAACCAGAGAATAAAATTTGCAAAGGTGTGCATTTAGGAGTTAAGAATTTCTGTTAAAAGCAGAGTCCATGTATTGGAAGAGGCAAAAGAGAAAATCCTCTCATATTTTCCAATATCTGAAAAAACACCCCAAGTGTGATTCTGAAATGAATGAAACTCACATGTAAGGTATGTGTAGCAGACAGAGTGAAATTTTAATGCTGTTTGATAGGACACTGAAGTCTTTCAGAATTCTCAACATAAACTTAGGTCTTCCATGAAGAGAGTCTTTGTTGCTTCATCCATTAAACCTGCTAAAGGGGCAAAACATTTTACTATGCTGCTGCCAGATTGTGGAGCCAATTATATAAGAGAACACTAAAGATATTTATATATGCATGAGTTCAAATAAGCATATGTTTGCTTTCCCTGTGAAGCACGGTGGGTGGATCTGAGTCAACTTCAGTCAGATGATCTGGTCAACTTTAATTCCCCCTCTGTTTACTAACACAGATTTCCACTTTCTGACTGCACGTTGCTCTTTCCACAGAACTCCTTCTTCACTCAGGGCACACAATGAATAGTGGCACCAAATGAGCAATTACAGCATTAAAAATTGCCTTTTCTCTCAGCCAGGGTGTTTTTCTATGCATTATTTACAGCTCATCATTCAAGCTTCTGTAACAAACCTAAAACTAGTCAATTTTACTGGGGTTTCTCCATTGTATACTCATTCAAAGGAATATTACACAAAGATCAAACAACTTATATTTTATACGACCCTATCAAAGAATGTCATGTATTTCAGAAGTTCAGTTGCAGACAAATAAGAAACAGCCCTCAGTATGGAAAATATTGGAGTTTAGCACCCAGGTTTCAGAATGCTACTACAACCCCAAAACTTCTTGCTTTGTGGATTACAGATCCCAACTTTCTAACAGATAAAACAGCAATCCTTTGTCTATTAATTTTAGCTGTTCTGAAGCTATGCCCCAGTCTCCATTTTTCCTGAATGTGAGAGAATACTATGTGATTACACAAGAAAGAATGACCACTCATAAATAGAATAGGGTTGTATAAACAAGAATAAGTGAGCAATCTCATCTCACCATTTCCTAACTTGAGTTTTGTGTTGGTTTCAGCTGGGATAGAGTTATTTTTTATTCCACAGTGTTGTGGTTTGAATTTAAAGTCAGATTAATGATGATAACATACTGATTCTTTAGTTGTTTTGAAATAGTTTTTATCCTCAGTTAAAATTTTTTCAGTTTCCCATGCAAGGAGGTGCATCAGAAACTGGGAGGGAGCATAAGCAAGTCAGTTGACCCAAAGTAGCCAAAAGGATATTCCATACCATAGGATGTCATGCTGAGTACAGAAACTGGGAGGGAGTTGGCCAGGAGGAGCTGACTGCTGCTCAGGCATCGGTCAGGAGGTGATGAGCAATTACACCATGCACTACTTGTATTTTCTTGAGTTCCATTTCTCTCTCTCTTTAATGTAATATATTCCTTTTCATTATAATTAATACTTTAACTGTATTTTATGATTAGATTTTATCGCAGTTAAACTACTCATATCAACCCACAAGTTTCACTTCTTGTTTTAGAATCATAGAATCAACCAGGTTGGAAGAAACCTCCAAGATCATCCAGTCCAACCTAGCACCCATCCCTGTCCAATCGACTAGACCGTGGTACTGAGTGCCTCATCCAGTCTTTTTTGGAACACCTCCAGGGACAGCGACTCCACCACCTCCCTGGGCAGCCCATTCCAATGGCAAATCACTCTCTCATGTCCTAACCCAACACCAAACAGATCTCAAAAGTACATTTGGAATCTTAGAATTTAATTTTGAAGTTACAAGTAGCAACTTGTCAATTACTGATACTAAATATATTTGTATATTGCTAAGATGTTTTTGCATATTGCAAACGGATCACAGAGACACAGAATTGTTAAAGTCAGAAGAGCCCTCAAGAATCATCTAGTTCCAACCCCCATGCCATGGGCAGGGACACTTTCCACTAAATCAGGTTGCCCAGAGCCACATCCAGCCTGACCTTAAAACCATTTAGAGATGGGGCTTCCATGCCCTCCCTGAACAACCTGTTCAAGCGTCTCATCACCAATATGATGTGCTTCTTCATACCTTTGACTACATAAGAGTACAAACTAGGAATAGAGAAGTCAATGATTATGTAGTATCATTAGTAAATTATTTTTGCATTATTATTCTGTGTTAAGAAGAGGAACAATAATGAAATGAATCTGTGACTCATGCTTACCAGAGCTTTCACCAACTGAGACACCTCAGAAGCAATTCCAAAGCCCCTCAATATCTAAAAGTAATTTAGAGTGTCAAGGGGTGAAGTCTGGATAATATAAAGGCTTAAATATATGTTAACTTCAAACAAAATTTAGACAGTAAATTGAAATTGCTGGTAGTCACTTTTACCTTCAGGGGAATAAATTGTAATATTTTGGTTATATTAAGATCATGCATGCAGAACATGATTTTCTACAGACAATTTAAAAACAAAGATGAGGAAAAATGGGAATTTGATAGGCGTTATGTGCATCTCACATTTATCTAGGATTCTCCTCCCCATCCCACTGGGATGGGGGAAGAGTGACTGAGTAGCTATGTGGTGTCTTGTGGCTGGCTGAGATTAAACCATGACAAGCATTTCACACAGAATGCAAAATTCATAACATGTATGTATAAATTATCTGAATCTTAACTAGTGTTCAGGTAAGGAGTTTTGTTTTCCACTAAGAGAGAGGAAATTTTCCTTCCAGAATTGTTTGATATTAGTGTTATTTAGAACTCTCTTATTACTTGAGTGTAGGTAGCTACATTCCAGTATGAGAAAGGGTTTGAATTTTAAGAAAGGAATGAGCAGCACATCAAATACAAGACACACTAAAAGTAATTGTCTTGAATTAACACTCAAAGTCTATATTAAACCTTGGAGATGAAAACTCATTTCCATGGGGAAAGTAACTGAGGCCTGAGTACTAAGAATCATTGAGCTCCACAGCTACGTAGTGCTGTTGGAAAAGATTCCAGTTTCCACTACACCATTTTTTCCCAGGTATGTCCAACTAACTTTGAGCATGAATGATGGCTAAAAGGGAGGGATGGATTCTTTCTGTCATAAATATTTCTCTGTGCACAGTGATTGTTTTTTGACTAAACAGGCTTCTTTTATGAAGTATATATGAAGTGTAAGGATTTTTATTCTCTGATTAAACAGATGACTATATTAAATATTCAGGTTTAGATGCCATGATACAATAATAAACTAGATTGTTTCATCATGGTACAATGTATCAGCTAGGTAGGTCTTAGCTTTCATTCAGTGTTCAGAGTTTAGTCTGAGAATTCTGGTATTTTCTACAGACAAAGAGAGAAAAACATAGTAGTGCCTTTATGAAAAGTGGAGAGATAAAACCCTATGAAATAAAAACTGCTGCTTGGCATTAGTGCCTTTTTGTTGAGTATTCACAGCCCAGTAAGAGCTTGTGTCATATGAATAATTTACAGAAACATTGTCTCCATCCACTGAGAAATGTCTTAGCTTGCCTGTATTGGTAGAGTTAAGAAAAAGCATCCATCCACATGTTCATTACCTCCACCAAAATTGTCTGTGAGTGATTCCCCAACTGCCCAGATCTGTTTCATCACTACACAGTTCAAATGCCCTATGGATGTCTGAAAACAGCAGGATAGATGTAGAACAGAGTTTATCATGTAGAAAAAAGGAGGTTATTTTGACATCTGTGTTCAAAGAGGGCATCCTTCAGGTAGGGAAAACACTTGTTCAGGTAGAGTGTATTAGCCTGCTATTGCAGGCATACTAGCCCTAGGAGTTTGTCTGGGGACAGTCACAATAAATGTGGGTTTAAGTGAATCTTTGTTTTCTGAGCTGAAGAAAAAGACATTTCTCTACCTCCAGCAGTTCTGCCTTCCCTTTCTTTACTAGTTCAGACACTACTAGAGATTTACAGATTTCAATTAATACTTCAAAGAGAAAAAAAAAGTACTTCACACTTGCTGGCTGCCATCTACACCATAATCTGGCCATTATTTTCTTCCTCATATTTCTTCATGTTTCCAGTATAATTCCATTATTTCTTCCTTTGCTTTGTTTTTGTTGTGGCTTTTTGTAATGAATTTAAGGTCGCTTCCTACCCAAACCCTTCTGTGATTCTCTCAAAGTTCAGGTTACATCTACACTTTTTGAAAGAATGATCCTTTTTATGAACTAACTTTAAGAAGTCAGTCTAGTAATGAACCTGCAAAGAATGCAAGAGTTCAAGTAACAATCTTGAACTACTGGGCAATGGGTCTTTCTAGCTAAAGAATCTGTTCATTAATAAAACTCAGGTCATCAGCCTTTTTTTTAGGGAAAGATGCTATGAGTCTCACAGTCTACATTATTTGGAGAGACAATAAAAAGGGATGTCTTGTAGGTAAATCCTATAAAGCAGTGGAAAGTGGAAGTGCAAAATACAGAGTATCTTTAATATATGCCTTCTGAAAATTCAGCAAAGGGCTGATTTGCAAACCTAGCAGAAGCTTGCTGAAAGCCAGGCAGACAGAGAAACCATTTTCATCATATAGCTGTAAATAGACATTTTACTACTTCTGCACAGTATTGACCAATTAGGATTCATGCCTGTAGAGCAAGGGATTGGTACACTGCCAGACAGGAGATTACCTTGCACACAGTCTGACTTGAGCCTGCATACAGAGAGTTTGCATTTTAGACATTATTTCTAAGTCACATAACTGTAAAACAGACAACATTTCCTCTTTTCACATGTAACTCATCTCCTTGACTCAAAACAGTTTTGTAAGGATATAATTTTCATTTGTCTACAGCTTCATGCTTCATTCATCACCTTAGTCTCTCAATGTTTGTTAAGCAGCTTCCTTCCTGCATGTGTTTAATGTCCACTGTTCAAAACTTTCTTGCTGCATACTTGTGCATATTTTGGATCATACTTGGATAAGATATCACTAACATCTTGATTTTTTTTCTTCTTTTCCACCTTTCAGCTAGGGATCTAGAAATGCTTTACATCCTTTATCAGTGCTTCCCATGCCCTGCAAAGATTTTACAGACAGCATGATGGGAGCTTGAACTGGATAGGAGACTTCCCCGTGGTCAAATGTTAGGCCAGGAAGCAGAAATCCTATCTTTGAGCCTAGTTTTCTGTTCCAGCACTGTTTTCTAGTATCATCAGAGAATTCAAGGGTAGGAAATGCAGTACCATACCATATAGTCTGTGTGTTTTTGCATTTGTTTTCAGCTGAGCTGGCTGTGATACATAACGTGTCTATGCTAGCTAACTTTCAGCTGAATTGCTGTTACTTTAAATATCTTTCTCCAGTAGCTTTTCCCATGCTAATGCTTCAATGTTAGCAAGTAAGAAGCAAAACATATCTCAAGCTAACTATAATTTATATATTGTACTTCCTAGATAACCTCGAGCTCTTCTGAATAAATTTCCCTACGAAACTCGATTTGAGAGAAAGAGTGAAGGGAGGAAAAAAATAGCTTTGTCAAAACCTAATCTCTGGAGAACCATAACCCAACATGTACATAAAAGAAAACTCTGAAAGTGTAGCACCCAAAAAGATCAAAAGATCCCCATTACTTTCAAGTTTGTGTTAAATGTCACTATTTTTCACTTGCATGAAACATAGCCCTGCCACATTTCTGTAAAGAATAGAAGAAGACATTAAGCCACTATGACATAAAGGAACCAAATTTGGCATACAGTATTTACTTGTGATCATCCACATTACCATAAAGATACAGGCAAATGAAGGGACAGTACTCAACAACCAATTAGCTGTCAAGGTGCCAAGGACACTAACATCACACAGTCTGGCCATCCTAGGGATGCCTATCTCCCTGATTCGAGATACATCATGGCCCCAGAGAAGGGCCATGAGGATGATCAGCAGACTGGAGCAGCTCTCTTGTGAGGACAGACCGAAAGAGTTGGGGCTGTTCAGCCTGCAGAAGAGTAGGCTCCCAGGTGACCTTATTGTGGCCTTCCAGTATCTGAAGGGGGCCTGCGAAAAAGCTGGGGAGGGACTTTTTAGGCTATCAGGGAGTGACAGGACCAGGGGGAATGGAGCAAAGCTGGAGGTGGGTAGGTTCAGGCTGGACATGAGGAGGAAGTTGTTCAGCATGAGAGTGGTGAGAGGCTGGAATGGGTTGCCCAGGGAGGTGGTTGAGGCCCCATCCCTGGAGGTGTTTAAGGCCAAGCTGGATGAGGCTCTGGCCAGCCTGATCTAGGGTAGGGTGTCCCTGCCCATGGCAGGGGTATTGGAACTGGCTGATCCTTGTGTTCCCTTCCAACCCTGACTGATTCTGTGCTTCCCTTCTCCAGGCCTGATCCGGACTCTGCCTCTGGGCCTGGCCTGCCTTGCCCGGTCTTGCCCAGCCTGCCCTTCAGAGAGGTGTCTGATTCCCTGGTCTGGGCTGCTCCACCTGCCTCCTGCCTGTCCTGCTCCCTTGCTGGGATGTTGAGTTGCACCTTGGCTCTGAGGTCCTGCTCTGCTATCCCTGGGCTCCCTGCTTATGGTCCTAGGCAGTCTCTGGCCTGACATTTGTGTGGGAAAAGATATAAGAAAGACTATGAAGATAATTATGAGCACGCAGCTAGATTACGTACTCACCAAGGGCAGGCAACCTAGCAATTTAAGAACTGAACACAAAGGGCTGAGGAATTCAGCACTGGGAGAAGATTAAAAGGACAAAAGTTTCAGCAACAGTGAAGAAAACCAGAATTGATTCTCAGGGAAAGGCGAGAGGGTACAGATATACATATGAGGTAAGACTTCTTTAAGAGTCCTGATAAAGCAACATAGCAATCCTTAGCAAATATAGAGAAGTCAGGAGAGCCCTGCAGAGGGACCTGGACAGGCTGGATGGGTGGGCAGAGGCCAATGGGATGAAATTTAACAAGGCCGAGTGCAGGGTTCTGCACTTGGGCCACAACAAAACCAAGCAGCACTACAGGCTGGGGACAGAGTGGCTGGAGAGCAGCCAGGAAGAAAGGGACCTGGGGGTACTGGTGGATAGTAGGCTGAAGATGAGCCAGCAGTGTGCCCAGGTGGCCAAGAGGACCAATGGCATCCTGGCTTGTATCAGGAACAGTGTGGCCAGTAAGAGGAGGGAGGTTATTCTGCCCCTGTATTCACCACTGGTCAGGCCACACCTTGAGTACTGTGTCCAGTTCTGGGCTCCTCAATTCAAGAGAGATGTTGAGGTGCTGGAACGTGTCCAGAGAAGGGCAACAAAGCTGGTGAGGGGCCTGGAACACAAACCCTATGAGGAGAGGCTGAGGGAGCTGGGGTTGTTTAGCCTGGAGAAGAGGAGGCTCAGGGCAGACCTCATTGCTGTCTACAACTACCTGAAGGGAGGCTGTAGCCAGGTGGGGGTTGGTCTCTTCTCCCAGGCAACCAGCAACAAGACAAGGGGACACAGTCTCAAGTTGAGCTGGGGGAAGTACAGACTGGATGTTAGGAGGAAATTCTTCCCAGAGAGAGTGATTTGCATTGGAATGGGCTGCCCAGGGAGGTGGTGGAGTCACCATCCCTGGGGGTGTTCAGGAAAAGCCTGGATGAGGCACTTAGTGCCATGGTCTGGTTGACTGGGTAGGGCTGGGTGCTAGGTTGGACTGGATGATCTTGGAGGTCTCTTCCAACCTGGTTGATTCTATTCTATTCTATTCTATTTGATTCTATTCTATTCTATTCTATTCTATTCTATTCTATTCTATTCTGTTCTATTCTAAGTCATGTCAGACTGCTGAATATGAATCAGGCAACTGCTCAGCTGGCAAAGATTACAGTGGTTTTATAAAACAGAATTGTATTTAGTGGAGGTAAAGTGGAAGCTTAACTAAGTCAAGCATTATAAAGACTTTGAGCATAGCCATACTTCAGTCAGTGTCTCAGTGTTCCAGTGATAAATACAGACAAGCTCATGTTAGAAATTGGTGCTTCTACACAAAATTGGAGAGATAGCTAGAAATGCCAAGACAGAGCAAGATGATTACCCTGTTAACCAGGGTAATATTACATGGGATAAATCTGAACAGGAGAGAGCAATAGAACACAAGAGAGGTCACACATGAATCAAGAAATACACTGCTCATTTGTTGCTATTGTATATTAAAGAAAATAGTTGAGAATTGAAAAGGTGGGAATTATTTTCTATGGAAAAAAAAAAGGCAGATTTGAATTCTTGGCAGGTGAGGTTAAAATTGTAACCTTGAACAAGTAGCCATACTTTTGATGGGAAAGAAGTTCACTAAAGTTAGGGGATTTTGGAACCAAAATGAGCTCATGGGCATCCAGGCTGATTGATTCCTTCGGCTTGTCAAAGGACCAGCGTTAACAGGAAATGGTTATCAGTTTCTCTGATTAACCAGGGAGTCCTTGAGGTCTTCTAGGCAGGCAGCTGATAATATTAGTCAGGTGGTAAATGTGATGCTCAGAAGCTCTGAGATCTCTAGTTCCCTATTAGGATCTAAAAAGAAGCAAAAAGTTAGAGACAATGGAACTTGTAAATTACTCTTAATCCTGCAGTCAAGTTATGAGGAAATGGGAGTTCAGTAGATAAACTGTCTCCTAAGGAAGTAGATTTCCATTCACTTAATATGAATAATTTCAATTCTGTTAAATCAGCATTTTCCCTGTGACTGTCTGTTCTGTCTGAAAACTTTTGGACAGCAGTAAAAACAACGAAGACTGCAGTTTTATCTGTATGGTATTTTACCTGAGGGTCTTGTTAGAAAGGTTTTGTCACAGAGCATGCTAGAACTTTGAAGTATAAAAGAAATTGTCTAGGCATCAGAGAAAGAAGTATTAACTAGGTAAAAATGAATCAAAAGTTACTTGGAAACTGATAGGTGGAAGTAGAAATGAAATGAAAATCTGAAATCTGTAGTACTCAGATTTTCATTTCAGCCTAGAAATCTTATTAATTGACATGGCTGGGGGATTGAGCTGTCAGCAGTGTGTTCCTTTCCTTTACAGCTAAAGAATTCCCAGACTTTGTAGGTACAATGCAAATTAGAGACACAACGCAAAAAAAGCAATGTTTTCTGCGGGATGTTTTCTCACTTGCTGCAACACCATAGCAGGGTTCACAGGGTTATATGGGAATTACAGAGTCAGAGAATGTCGGGGGCTGGAAGGGACCTCAAAAGATCACAGTATCACAGTATCACAGTATCACCAAGGTTGGAAGAGACCTCACAGATCATCAAGTCCAACCCTTCACCACAGAGCTCAAGGCTAGACCATGGCACCAAGTGCCACGTCCAATCCTGCCTTGAACAGCTCCAGGGACGGCGACTCCACCACCTCCCTGGGCAGCCCATTCCAGTGTCCAATGACTCTCTCAGTGAAGAACTTTCTCCTCACCTCGAGCCTAAACTTCCCCCGGCGCAGCCTGAGGCTGTGTCCTCTCGTTCTGGCGCTGGCCACCTGAGAGAAGAGAGCAACCTCCTCCTGGCTACAACCACCCCTCAGGTAGTTGTAGACAGCAATAAGGTCACCCCTGAACCTCCTCTTCTCCAGGCTAAACAACCCCAGCTCCCTCAGCCTTTCCTCATAGGGCCTGTGCTCGAGGCCTCTCACCAGCCTCGTCGCCATTCTCTGGACACGCTCAAGCATCTCAATGTCCCTTCCAAACAGAAGGGATCTAAAGATCATCTGGTCCAGCCCTCCAGCCAGAGCAGGATCACCTACAGCAGATCACACTGGAATGCATTCAAATGGTTCTTCAGTATCTCCAGATGTTTTGCCATAATCTGAATCAATTAGTCAAAAAGAAAGATCAAAATAAGGATGTGTTCTCTGCACTTCAAGTTTTTACACAGAAAAAAGCTTATCTAAGAAATTTAAAAGCAGAAGAGTCACAGAATTGCTGTGAGGTTGAAGTAAAAAGTTAAGCACTGTTCTTTTTTTTGCAGAGACAGAATCTTACATGGCTGCTCCTTCCCTGAGAATATATTGTTGCACACAACAAGCACAGCAGAGTGGCATGGAAAGCTATCTGTCTATTTAAGTGCCTTTAAAAAGCTACTTGGAAAAAAAATTAAAACAGCTGTCAGACAATCCTCAGATGTGTGCCTCAGAAGTACAGCTCCCCTTCAAACACAACAATCCAGTTGTCTTGATACATTTTCCACATTCTGGATTTAAGATGGATACAGGGCAAGTTTTATATGAGTACAAGGCAAGAGAGAAAGAAAGAAAGGAAAGAAAGACATGTTAGGTCAGAATATTTTTAAGCCATATTTCTCCTCTTGTGTCAACAGTTCCCATGTGAAATGCAGGATCAAAAAGTCTCTCTCAAATATATGTAAATGCTATAAATTGGATGAATGCTATAAAGACTTCCATCATTCAACTCCAATTTGCTTTGTAATTCTGGATCCTCATATGTAGAACTAAATATACATCCCTGGACAGGCTGGGTGGGCTACACCTACCTATCTCCTTCGATATACTCGCTCTGGAAATTCTATCCAGGAATAAAGAAAAGGCCTAAACACTTGGCTTAAACTGTCAAAAATAAGCAGCCTAGGCTACATCTCTATGAAAGCTGCTTGATGTCCATATTGTCCCCTCAAATGAATACAGATTAGTTCAAAAGCATTGTCCTGGTGTTGCTGGGACAGAATCCAAGGTCAGCTATAGGCTGCAGGTTGTTAGCAGAATCTAGCCACAGATGTAGGTTGAACAGAGACACATATGTATACTGTGTGTTTGGCAACCCAGGACATAGTTTTCAGTGTAAAAGGATTTTAAGCAGATATCATCCATGGTTTGAGGCATGAGAAAATGCTAATTTACCATGTTTAAGACAAGCAAACAAACATATCCCCTAAATTACCCAAATGTGCACTGCTAGAATTAGTAGATGCTCTCATTAGGTTTGCATTGTAGCTATTTGGGTTGAATTTTCAGTAACTTCTGAAAGCCCATCCGGACCAGTGATGTTATTTTTGCTGTTGTTACAAAGAAATACAGGGCATAAATATCCAAGAGAAACAAGCTATTTTTGTTTTTAAATGTTAGAGTAGAATTTGAAGGACACTTCTTTCCTTTTACTCTTTGATTCAGCTTTTTTTCCTTTCTATTTAATTCTCTCTCCTTCAGTCTGAGTTAGCTCAAAATCCTATGTAGTTGTGATTTTCTTTTTCCCCCTTCTTCTTTGCAATCTAATAATTGTTTTTATCTGTCAGCTGCTTTTTGTTCATTCTATTTTGTTCCACACTCTCCTTTAAGTTCCCTTCCTGATTCAAGTCTTATCCACCCTCTTCTCATTTCTATGCCTGCCTGAAAAAGGCTGTTATCTCTTCTCTGTGGGCTGAGAAACTCTTGGATATGGCAATTGCCTCCAACATCTCTTTCATGTTGTCTTAACTTTTCTTATCTGTCCCCAGCTGTGCTGGAGTGAGAGTCACTAAGCATACAAACCACATCTGATGAGGGGTAATGAGAGAAAGACGAATCTTGTTTAGCACAGCAGCCAATGAACACTGGTAGATGAGAGAAGAAATCACAGCAAAAAATACATTTCTTCCTGCCTATCAGTCCTCTTTCCACACAAGGTTTCAAGCAGCACTCTGAGACAGCCCAATAGCAGAAACAGAGAATGAAGATTCATTTCAAAAATATAATGTGTGTTGAACCCACTGATAAAGCCAATGGACTTTGGAACTCATCCTTCTTTGCAAGCTTCTGGTATGCTGCTTCTCTTCAGAGTGATGCTTGAAAGCTTCTTTATATTCCCATCTACAACCACAGAATTTTACTTCTCTCTACAAACCTAGACTCTATCATTGTTCTTTATCTGTTTTGCTGTTTTGGACTGTCATCATATGGTTGGTTAAAAGTTGTGCAACCACTGCAACATGTTGGAACTCAAATGACAAACATTTGAGTCAGGTTTTGAAACTAGTAGCTACAGAATGGTGCACTGAAGGGAAAATGGACCAGTCTGGTGGTGCAGTAGTCCTCATTCAGGTGCAGTCTTACTAAATGGGAGTGCAGGTACAGCTCATCTCTGAGTAAAAGATGTTGACTGTAATGGTGTAGAGTTAAAAAAAAAAGCCCATGAGAGTCTCTTTCAGGTATGCAGAATGTGGAGGCAATGAAAACATGTCAGGGTCCAGAGCTAAATACTAGTAATAAAAAGCACCCTGCAATTTCAGAAGCATTCAAGCTGCAGAAAAGCTGACAAGAGAAGCATGGCTTGAGGTGCCAGGCTTAACTTTTTTGTAGCATATGCTGTAGCTATTCCTGCACTATGGATACACAAGCACACAGCAGTCATAAGGCCACTTTAATAAGAAAAAAAATAAGCAAAGTAAGGAAAAAAAGTTGTGAGATAAGAAACACTTCAGTTTATTTATTCAGTTGTACAGTTGGAAAGGAAAAAATCTATAGCATTCAAGCTGGTACAAATTCATCTTAACAAACAGAACCAAACAAAAGCCATAAATATAATAACACTGTACAATTTGAGATTGACACTTCTAACCATCAGGTTTTTACAGTTGCAGGGACACATGTAGAGACGTGTAGTAGTCCACCATGTTTGAAAGAAGAACCAGCAAAAACTACTACAGAAGGTAGATTTGTAGGATTCTTCTTTCAACTAACAAACAAATTCCTGTGAAATGTAAATGTGACAAGTAGACCATTGCAAGGCTCTGACAATGCAGGGGGAAAATCAGGTGAACAAAACACACTTTTTATAAATAGCTCAAAATCCAGCATCTGCCCCTCAAAATCCAGCATCTGTCCCTCAAAATCCAGCATCTGCCCCTCAAAATCCAGCATTATCTTCTCAAACAACTCTAAAGAGAATAAAGCAGCCCTGGATGTCCACTCAGACTCCATTGTTGTGATTCACAATGCATCTCAGGAAACTGTTTGTGATCCATGTCAGGAGTTAATTTTCCTGTGGCTTTCAAGAAATTTCTTTTCTTTTAATTATTTTTGATTTGTGCTACCACAGACCCTAGGAATTCCAAGTTAAAGATTAGGGATCTCTGTGCTGGGTGCTGTACACTGAACAGAAAGGCAATGCACACTTCTGGTTTATAAGAAGCTCACAGATTCTGTCAGGGAGGACAAAGAAGCTGCTAATCAATCATGTTCAACAGGGTAAGCAGTAGGGCAGAGCACTCTGCAGCACCTTTGTCATCAGCAGTTTCTGCAAACCTCTCAGCCGTGGTAAGTTCTACCCAGGGATGAAAGGAAGGTTACATGGTACCTGCTTGAGCTCTTTTAAAGCATGAAGGGCACTGTGGGAGAAAGCAGAAGAGCAGGGTTTGAAAATCAAAGAAATGAGTGACAGTGGATGCCACTGGGGGTGATGCACACACAGGAGTCAGCCTCTCAGGATGTCAAGCGGGAAGGAGGAAGGTTCAAGGTGAAAAAAGGGTTCTAAGAAAGGAGAAAAATGAAATGCAATCAAGGAAGTTACAGGGTGTATCTTACGTTCTCAGCCCAGGATAAATCATTGTTTCTTATTACTTCCTCCTCTGCTTCATCTTTGGCATGCATAACTTGGCATCTCTGGTACATTTTTGTTTATTATTCTAGTTCTCTGACTTCAGACAGTAGCATTCGTTCACATATCTATAAAAGGCTAATAGGTCCATGTGTGTGTTTGGCAAAGTACTCCTAGGCAGATGAACAGATTCTCACAAGTGAGTTGTTAATTGACACTTTGTAACCGAAGATGCTACTTACAGGGTAAAAAGTCTGAAATGGCCTGTGTGTTTGATGTGCTAAGACCAAACTGTACCAAAAGTGCTCATAGCTAATTAAAGCAGTGCTCTTTCATTAGAGATATTTTCTACTTCTCTCATTATTAAAGTCCAGTGCACTGACATGAGTAGAAAGAGACACATTGTTGGAAGGGAGATTATTCAGGGCCATGCCAGTGGATATAATCTTTAAAATATTCCTTTTTCTGCCCATTCTATCTTTTGAAGTGTCAGTCCACATGGACTACTTAGCTGTACTATTTCACTTTTCAACACTTAAGTCTTTCTGCCCAGATACTTTTCCCTTTCTTTTCTTTCTTTTTTATTATTTTTTCTCCAATTCTCCTTTGAATTTCTCTTCTACATTTTCAATTTGTAGTTTCATTCACTTTAAGAGAAACTCAGAGCATCCATGGACTGGACCATAGCATTTGTTTGACTTCCAATTCAGTTTTCGAAGTGGATTTGTTTTATTTGGCTCTCAATCCTAAGTCTCCTATCTCCATGGCATTTTTTTTTCCTCAGTTTCTCTGGTTCTCCAATTCAGATGACAAATTCCTCAGAATTTAGTTGTATTAAATCTCTCTTTTTAAATGCACCTTGCTTACCCTACTGCTGGTGCTGGGAGATGATTAGACAAGTCAGTCTTTTGTGTAACAAAACTAAACCGAGGACTTATTTTTAATGACTGAAATTCATGACAAGGATGAGTATCTCCAGAGCAATCTTGAGCAACACAAGACTCTCTGAAACCCTTTATAAAGCAGCTGTGGGGCTTTGGTAAGTACTTGCAGAACTGCTTTTTTTTTTTTTTGGTGTAAGTTTCAATTTGACTTGCACAAAATTCTACATATTGGTGTTTTGTTCTTTTTTTTTTACTTTATCCTCTGTGTGCATCTATTGATATAATGACAACCACATCTATTTCAGTACCAGTGCAAAAAACAAATGGTGATCACAAAGTTTCCTGAGGTGCAGCAAGGAGAATAAATTTGGCCCATAAAATTATTTCAATGAATTTTCTGGCTAAAATGACAAGTGACTTTGTGTATCATAGCAACCTGAGCAGTGATTTTACTAAACAATTCCCCATGTAAATGGTCCTAATTTCAGCAGTTAACATTTTTAGGCACTAAAATAGAAGGTCATGGGACTGTTATCATATTTTATCCATATTATTTTAGCTTTTGGTCTCATTTCAATAAATTATCACCTATACAATCTACCTTCAAGATATCTCTGAGTTTAACCATCCCATGTGGTAGATAATGCATGTTGGAAACCTCTCTGGAGGTTTAGTTCAATTAATCATGGAGCTAATGCAGAATGTGATTCTTTGCTTAATAAGTTCTGTGTCACACAGCTCTCAGCTGCATCAGTGCTGTGCAGTTTGCAGTATTTGCAGGTTGTTGCGTGCAGTTTAGAATGCTGTTTTTAACCTCAGTAACTCTAAACCTTTCCCACATGGAAGAGAGAGCTAATAGTGTCAGCTCTTGTTTTTCTCTGGGAAGGTGATCTGAGCCACAAATTAATTGTGCCAGAGGTGCAGAATCAAAGAAGTTCAACTCCACTAACTCAAGGTAGCATTTGTGCCAGCATTGATCACAGGATTTTGGGTCAGCTCAAAGAAAGTTTGTCTGCCCAGAGACCATTATGTCCTGTAGGGTGAAAAGTTTGCTGACAAGCAGCAATTTCAATCACCAAAAAGAAACTGCTTTGGTTTAGAAGAGACGCAGCTGAAATGTGGAAGCACTGGAATTGGAACCTCTGATGAAGAGGAGGGAGTGCTACTGACCCTTCCTCTGGAAGGCAACTTGCTGATTTTCCCCTGTGAGCCCCAGCAACTGCCACAGAGTTAATTTCTTAGATATTTAAAGGCTGACAAGTGCTGTGTTTAATGTGTAAGGGCTTTCAGAGTATCTTTAGGCTTGTTGAAAAACAGGACTGCATTGTTAGCCTAAAACTGAGAGCATGTCTTGAAGTGACTGTGGCTCTGCCTGTGGCTTACCTACATGAAAAATTACTTAACAAGAAGCAAGTTACTGTGTAGCTTGGGTGGAGCATCCAGAATGTAATTTAGAAAATCTAAATTAGGTTCCTGTTTTTCATGACTCCCTCAAAAAGCCCATCAGTCTCCACTACCTATAAAGAAGTCTTAAGGAGACTGAACTGAGACAGCTGAATACTGTTTTATGAATAGTCTTCTAGCTCTGTCTGAGCATTTTCAGGGCTCCAGCAGGGCTTCAGAACGTCAACCTGTACAGAAGCTGAAGACCTGAATTAGAACAAGAGTAAGTCCGTACTCCTAGGGAGAGCAGTCAGAGCACAACCCCACACTGACAGGGCAGCACAACCTGGGAGCCAGAACCTTCCTAGGGGTGCACGAGAGTGATTTGAACTCTGTGACTCCTGCCCTAACACTGTAAACATGCCCTTATTACATATATGCATTCAAGTAATTATGTGTATGCATTCAAGTAATACTGCAGTACCTTTGCAATTTATGAGTCATGAGTTTGAGGGGAAAAAAAAATCCAAACAAACAATATAAAAGACTTCAAAAAGCTTTTATTAATCTACCACCTTGAATCTCATTAAATTGTCTTTTATACAATACATATACCATGTATAGTACTTAGATACTTAGATAGAATATGTTGCAAGAAGAAGCCTGCTTTACTCTTCCTAGATGTATGGCAAAGGTATAAGGAAGCAAACAGAAACTGTGAAATAGGTTTCTTCAGATATTTACTGCATACCTGGGACTTCGCACATCGGTGTCTGTCTGATTCAGTATCACTTTTTAATGGCTTTATTTTTTACTATTAACCATTTTTTCTTCCAGGAACCACATCAGGTTGGTGGTAGCTGTTCACTATTTGCTCCTTCTTTTATAGCCAACCTATTTTTTTTTTTTTTAATGAAAATGTTATATTTCATTTTACAAAGTCTGGTAATAACATGCAAAATAAATGCTAAAGGCCAACATTTAATTTATGAAGTGCTGCTAGCAACTTCTCTGATGTGCTATGTGAAACTGGTTTGATGTTCATGACTCAATATATTTTGTGTTCTAGTTTCTCGTGAGCATTTCAGTACAAACTTGGTTTAAAAAGAACATAGTTTGTGGTGTTGCTAATATTTTTTAACTTCTGTCTATAAAATATAGTAGCTTATTTAGTGACTGGGAATGAATCTCATGTTGCATTCTGAAGAGATGAAACACCTGTAGCTTTAAGAATTCACTATTTGATGTCATTATATGTCCTACTTTTCTAAAATCTTATCTACACAAATCAGTGTACTGCAAGAGAACCTTAACTCTCCTCTTGACCTTCAATCCTGAATGCAAGTCTTGCCAAAGTGTGCAATAAATGTGCTAATAACTTGCTAGTCTTCAAAGTTTCAGAGGAAGGCTCGAAAACATAAATGTTAACAACCTGCAATAGCAATAAAGGCAACAACAATATATTCTTTTGTTTGAGAAAAAAAAATATCTGATGACTTTATAATTGTGGAGTTTATATTCCTCAGTCTTAGGCTTTCGCCTATGCAATTAACAGCATTCCATATTCACATTCCAGAGGATGTGATAAATGCTTTACGGACACAGATGATTCCTAGGTTAATCTTTCTGATCAAATATCACAAGGGAGCAAATCTATTGCACCTAGACCAACATACTATAAAGATTTTCCAAAATGAGTCAAACATAAACACTGAAACATTATTTGCTCCCTGTTTTGAAAGTAAATCACAATCACAAAGTTTTGTGGCAATTGCTACAGTATCTTTTAAATGACATGGCAATTTCCTTTTAAATAGAATCATAGAATCATAGAATGGTTTAGGTTGGAAGGGACCTCAAGGATCATCCAGCTCCAACCCCCTGCCATAGGCAGGGACACCTCCCACTAGAGCAGGCTACATGTTTCTGTTTGAATGAACCTGTGCCAGTTTTTAAATCTTCCAGAGGTGCAAAGAAATTCAGGACATTTAATGCACTTGCATCTTCTCACAGTGACTTAGAACATTCAACTTCTTGAAGAGACCAAGATTTCAAAATCATAGAATCACAGAATCAACCAGGTTGGAAGAGACCTCCAAGATCATCCATTTCAACCTATCACCCAGCCCTATCCAGTCAACTAGACCACAGCACTTAATGTTGAAGTAATGAGTTGTTAGTGCTGCATACAAAAGTATTTCAGGTCATTTACAATCATAGAATCATAGAATCAACCAGTATGTTTAGAAGTCACTCCAAGCTATGAAAAGATAGGCTTATGGCAAGTAAAGGAAATAATAAAGATGAAAATATATAAAAAAAAATCAAAATCCAAAAACAATCAAAAAAAAAAGAGACCTCTTGTGAAGGGGAAATTAATTAATGAGAGATTATATTTTTTCCCACATTAATATTGTTTATTATTGTTTATATTCAGAACTCTCACCATCCCTGACCACTGATTTTAATAATATTCAGGTTCTTGCACGGTCATGGAAACATTTTACAGATAATAGCTAGACCTTGGTTGGTAATAACCAACATAAAATATAAACATTAATTGAATTGGAAGAGAAGATTCCTGCAGTCAAATAACGCTTGCGGTCAATACACCACTTGCCCACTAGATGGACTCAAGGAGCTCGTTCTGCTTATGGCAGAAAGCAATGGAAAATCACAAAGAGGCTTTTAAGTGTTCACTCACAAAATTATTACCCAACTCTTGGGGCTAGCCACAGTCCCAGACAGTGTCCAAAAGCTTTCAGGGAACTCTGTCTTGTCGGCCATTGAGACTTGATTCTTCCCAGGCTTTTGGAGAAAGGAGGCAGACAATCTCTGACCTTGTCTCCTGGCTCCTCTGGATGATCTGTGTATCTCTAGGATTTCCCATCTTAGCAGGAGACTTTCAGGTGCAGACAGGACGTCTTGCGGCGTGCATTCTCAGCACAAGGTCACACTGGCTATGCAGGCTGATCACATGGAGGCAGTTAGAGTCTGTTCCTGGTAAACTTGTGACAGTGGAGTTTCCAGGCAAACAGCAAGGCAGTAAGCAATGGCAGCAGGCAACAGCAGGCACAAATAGAACAGCACAGCACAGCAGAGCACACCGTGTTTGCCTGCGTTTCTCTTTTACCAATGTGGGCTGGGATTGCCCATTGGACACAGAATAGGCAATCAGAACGGCAGTTAGCCAAACCTTACCATATTAGGCAAAGCCATAGGCTTGCTTTACCCAAATTTGGGAAAAGCACAGGCCTTGCACAAGGCAGGCACAAGCTAAGTGTGTGTACCTTGTTTACCACAGGAGAAAAACACGTCTGGGTAAGGCAAGACATGTGTAAGCCTATTTTGGGCCTGTCAGGCCAACCACAACAAGAACAAAACCAAAACTAAACCACAAAACCCCCACAAACAACACCAAACAAACAAAGCAAAAAGTCTCTATCTACAAACCATGTGAAAGTTACGTGTTCCACATGAACAAAAAACCCAACTCTGCAAATGTCTAAAGCCTTTACTGACACCTATTTTTTTGGAACATTTGCATAGCTGGTAAATTATTCACCCCAAAGCTTCTGTTGGGAAGATTGTGCTATGTGCAGTGTTATCTTGTATTCTTTACCCATGAATCATAAAAGTTACTGAGACACAAGTGAAAAATTGCTAAGTCACACGGAAATGATATTGCTCATTTCTCTTTGCTCCCCTCATTTTCATTCCGCTCGTTTACCTTTCTCAGGTTAGACTGAGCATTTCACAGCTCTGAAAAGCTCTGAGTGGTTCCCACTTTTGCCTCTTAGAGTAGGATGATTTAAAAACTAGCTTTCCTCTTGAACACATGTGGAATTTCAGTGCTTATACTTGTTCCCAGACCTGAGTTTTCCCACAGTATTTGTTCCAGAACACTTTTGTTTTTACCATCATTTTAAAAGCAGCTGACCTGCCTGGAGAAGAGAAGGCTTCGAGGAGACCTTAGAGTGGCTTTCCAGTATCTGCAGGGAGCCTACAGGTGGGCTGGGGAGGGACTATTTACACAGTCTAGTAATGTTAGGACGAGGGGGAATGGGTTTAAGCTGGAAGAGGGGAGATTCAGGCTGGATGTTAGGAGGAAGTTCTTTCCAGTGAGGGTGGTGAGACACTGGCACAGGTTGCCCAGGGAGGTTGTGGATGCTTCCTCCCTGGAGGTGTTTAAAGCCAGGCTGGATGAGGCCTTGAGCAGCCTGCTCTAGTGGAAGGTGTCCCTGCCTATGGCAGGAGGTTGGAGCTGGATGATCCTTGAGGTCCCTTCCAACCTAAACTGTTCTATGATTCTATGAAGATACTTGTGCAGTGTCAGATTTCTCACAGAACATATCTGAAAGTTGCTCATTTTTATACTCATTCTTTCTCAAGTTACTCTCTGTGTAAATGAAAGTTGCATATTCATGGAGGTAGAAATACTAATTTAATGTTGCCTTTCAGTCATTTTTGTGTATCTTACTTCACTTTATGGCACCAATATTAAACTCAGTGCGAAAGACTTCTATCGTGATGTTGCATTGCAAGAGACCCTCCAACTAATTCTGTCCTACATTATTCAAGTCATGAATTTTATGAAGGTGCTGGATCTAGAATAACTGATTTCACAGTCTAAAGGTAGATGATCATATTCATTTTTATGGCATGAAAACATCTAAAATCAGATGTTTTGCAGACCTCTTGTTCTGTTTATTTTGGAAGCTGAGGTATTTGCAGTTTGTTCAAACTGGTTTGCTTTTTATCCAGCACAGTGTACTCATTCAAACACCAGGATTTAGGTATATCTCAGCTCATAAATGGTTCCCTACATTTAGTTCAGAGAGAGCTATCAAGCTTTCAGAAGAATGACTTGCATTCATCTTAAGAACCTTCACATAGATAAGGTGATAAAATTTCAGTTATTACTGCCACATTGAACTTCATAAATGGCACTTAAGTACATAAACTTGTTCTAAGTCTTGTAGGTGATAAAAGTAAAATTCAGCCTGAAAAAGCAACAGAAGTATATTTCCTTCCGTGTCATCTTCCTTTCTTTATGGAAAAAAGATGTTATCATGTTTTGAAAGCCCACATAAAACTGATGGATTTATGTGGGCTTTAGGTGATCTATAGACCTGTAACTTTCTACACAGAGGTGAATTTCCCTTTGTAGTAAGGTAATAACATCTCCCATGTCAGCTTGGAATGTGTCTAGCACAGCAGGGACTTGATTCTGATTAATGACCGCAATACTATCGGTTTCATTTTGTTCTTCCTCCTAATCAAATTACATACATACATTTTACTGTTCTCTTCTGAATCACAGAAATTCATCCACATGAAATGAAATACACTTTCTTCTCATAACTATTATGTCAGGTAGAATGGTAAAATCCCAAGTGTTTTGGCTAACAGGTGCTTTCAGGCTATTAATGGAAACAAATGATTCCAAATAAGCTGATGGATCTATATACTCTATCACCTTGTGAATGAAATAGAGTATTGCAGAAAAGCTTGTCTCTTTTCTAGGATATCCAGACATACTGTTATGTTCATTTTTCTAGTATACTTCCATCTTTATAGAATAGAATAGAACAGAATCAACCAGGTTGGAAGAGACCTCCAAGATCAGCCAGTCCAACCTATCACCCAGCCCTAGCCAGTCAACCAGACCATGGCACTGAGTGCCCCATCCAGTCTTTTCTTGAACACCTCCAGGGATGGTGACTCCACCACCTCCCTGGGCAGCCCATTCCAATGTCAATCACTCTCTCTGGCAAGAACTTCCTCCTAACATTCAGCCTATACTTCCCCTGGCACGACTTGAGGCTGTGTCCCCTTGTTCTGTTGCTGGTTGTCTGGGAGAAGAGACACAGGTTTGTGAAATCAATGGCAAGTCCTTAGGAATCAGGTTGTGTTGGCATAGGGTGCCCACATTATTTCTATAAGTCTGTGAAATGAATATTCCTGCTTCACCTCTCAGGAGGTGAGATATTCAGGAGATAATCACAACAAGGGCCAGTGAATCTTCAGCTCAAATAGAAAGGGACGTAGAAATCTGAGAAAGGAGCATGGATCAACCATACTGCAGAGGTGGCAGAAGACTACCGAGAAATAAGCAAATTTCGCTGCGGCCCAAGATGTCTCTGAGCTAGTTCAAATCAAGATCATATGCAAGAACATCCTTTCAAGGAAGAACTGTTCCTAAACTTTTTATTCACAATGACTATACCTGCATTGCAGTTTTCTCTCATTTAGAGGTTGTACTCTAATGAAACCTGCCTTTTCCAGTTTAATAACCAATATTTCAGCTCATCTAGAGGAGCTCACATAAAGGGGAAGTTCTAGGCGTATCTGATCCAAAGATTTGGCCATGTCAATCTTCCATCACATTCATCTAGCTTTGACTGTTTATAAATGCTATAATATCACAAAATGTCCGGAGTTGTTAGTGTACTACAGCACTGAAGTTAACGAGAAGAACAGAATATACAGTCATGGACAGAGTTCATCAAAGCCAAAACTATTCTCATCTGGAGTCCAGGCTGAGTCTTACACAGTTGGCTTGCATGTCTCTGTGTAGTTCCTGAGTGTCCTATGCAGATGTAGGTTTACTAGATGTAAAATGTATACAGCCCTACAGTCAAAGTCCATTCAGCAAAGCAAAGCAGGCTGTGAAGCATAACATAAAGCTATGTCTTTACTTATACTATGAAAACATGAATTGGTAGTTTTCCCCTGTTGCCTTAAGGTCATTTAGAGGTTCCCAGTTCAGGGTTAAACATTTAACTTAAAAATAAAAGGATATTAGTCATTAAGCAAAATCCTTTGACTCTATGAAGGTGAATGCTGTGTAGCTGCATAAGAACTGTATCCCTTTCCCTATATCTGTGTTCTATGTGTGAAGGAAAACACCTATAATCTCCTTCAGCCTGGAGCAACCCATTTACTGTCCTTTTTCTACCCTGAGAGAATTGAAACTCAAGGATAAACAGAGCCCTATTGGAAACATCTGAATAAGTTCCTAAAGGATGGCTGTTATCAAAGTACTCCTATTTTGTCATCCTCAGACAATTTTATGTTTTGTAGATGGATGGCAGCATTTATATTTTTTTCCTTTTATTTTTTCTTTCCCTCCCAGCTTCTTCATTTAACATTTAATCTTATTTGTGTTTCCAAGTACTCTCTTCAGGGTCATGATACCAGTAATAGTGGGTATATGGAAAAATAAATTTACTTAATAGAAACATATTCAGGTAGAGATAAGGATTCAGTGCAGCTGAAGGAAAAAGGGTGATAACTGAATATTTGAGTGCCTGGGATTTGGGACAGATGCAGACACATACATCCATAAAGATTTGGATGAGATGAATACTATCATGCTGTTTCACCTTGTCTCTAAACAAAAGGCGTATATAGCATCATTCCCTCATAGAGGCAAGATGAGAAAATCTGTGTGACTCTACCAGGCAGCACCCAACTGCCCTGGTTCTCTTCTGGGATACAGAGGTAGGATACTTCCTAGGCAAGTCTGACACTCTCTCAAGAGCCTGCCAGGGTTACTCTCCAAATTTGTGCCAGTACTGACTTCCAAAGGGACTTCCAGTCTTCCCTTTCCCCTTAGAACATAATTTTTGGTACTAAGATTTATATTTTCTGCAGTCTATGTGAGAGCTGACTACTTTCCCCTCTCATCTCATCCTTTATACATCTCTTTTCAACCACCTTTTGTTTGCAGATAGTCAATCTAACAAACACTTCATGAAAAACAGATCAGGGAGTCTTTCTTTTCCTGTAATGTCTTCTTTCTCCTAAAGCACATGCAAAATTGCCAAGCGATGTAAGCATTTACTTGCCAAATTATGTTGGTGTTCAGTGAAATGTAAAACACTTTAATTCTTGCATCATTTTTGAAACTGAATTTCAGTTTCAAAATCATGCCTCTATTTTTGAAAACGCTGCCTTGTCTCTTTCTAGTCACTCTCCCTGCGATTCTGTGCTTCAGTTTCTTTAAGGAGGTACCTGTACATTTGACTAAATTGGTAAGAATCAGGACATTGAAGATTCTGTCTTTGCTTGTTTCAAATTACACATAGCAAAATCAGGGAACTGCACTGTTGACAAAGTAACAACAGAAAAATAGAGAGATAAATGTGAATGTAAGGATACATTTCAAGCCTCTGCTTAGAAAATTCAGGTGCAGTCTATAGCAAATATTGGACTTTTGGGTTAAAAAAAAAATAGTTAAAAAATATCCATTATGCTTGGGGTTCAGTTGGAAATGTATTAAAAGCAGGGGTTTTATGAGAGCTTCTCAAGACTGGAAATGAACTAGCTCATATGCCTGGGAAAGCATCGAGCTCAGTACAAGTTCTTTCATGCTTAATGTCTCCCTGATAGCAGCACTGGCAAATTCTGCCTTGCATGCAGTCACACTGTTTTCTTGCAGATCAAGAAGATGAAGGGCACGAACAGAAATCTTAGCTCCCACGTTGGTTTTGAGAAATGTATCCTCCACTCGAGCTTCTCCATGTTTTTCATTAAACCTCAATAAATAGCATTACTTACTACTTCATACTTTTCTGTGTGAGGGGGAAAAAAACCCTCTTATAAACAATTCCAGAGAGAAATCTAATTCTCAGCTCAGGAGGAGCAATGCTTGTCCTTCAAAATTTTTTCATATCTTATTATTTTTATCTTAGAACATAGGGCTAATCGTTTTTCACAGAAGGTTAGTGCTCATCCAATTTCATGGGGTTATTGGTTCATATCACAGATGGAAAAAAAAAAAGGCAAGTGTTGGTTATTTCATCTTTTCTAAAAATACAGACTACTGCGGGACAGAGTAATGGCATTTGGCTTATCTCTCAAGCACAAATATAACTTGGAGACCACTGGTGCATTTTAGGAGAGTAGTCCAAATTTCTCCCGTAAAATGCCAATCTCGTTGCAGCATTTTCTGAGCTGAAGTCCTCCTAAACAGAGTATTAGTACTAACAGCTAATATTCTTTCCTTTCAATAAATCAAATGTATAGGCAACACTACTGAAGTTTTTTCTAGCTATTAGTAGGTCACCTGAGGACAGCTCCTAGTTTCTAAGCCCAAAAGAGATAAGGTTCAACAAGAAGGATTCTCAGATTTTGGGAGGCAGGAACTGTTTCTGGTCAAGTTTATTATATCCAAAAGATCTCTTTGTTTTTACTGCATACCCAGGTAGGGACTGAGGGCAAGATTAACTTCCTAATGTAACTGCCTGCAAATCAGGTGCCGGCTCTGAGCAAGTCAGTTGCCTTTGGTTTCTTTTAACCATTGGAGAGTAAGGTTTCAGAATTTCAATCAAGTTTTACAATGAAGTTAGGTTTAACATGAATCTCACTTATTTCAAAGATGAATGGAAAGGTAATTTGTAGCTCCAGCTGCACAATAACTCTTTTATTAATCTTTAAGTTTCACCGATACTTCAGTGATCATAGCATACAGATATAGATCTGTACAGAATCATAGAATGGTTTGGGTTGGAAGGGACCACCAAAAGTCATCTCATCCAGCCACCTCTGCAGTCAACAACTAGCTCAGGTTGCCCAGAGCCCTGTCAAGCCCCACTTTGAATGTCTCCTGGTACAGGGCTCCGACCACCTCCCTGGGCAACCTGTTCCAGTGTTCCACTATTCTCATGGTAAAGAATATCCTATCAGATCTAAATCTGCTCTTCTTTAGTCTGAAATCATTGTCCCTTATCCTATCACCATAGGCCTTTGTAAACAGTCTCTCTCCAGCCTTCTTGTAGGCCTCTTTCAGGTACTGGCAGGCTGCTATTAAGTCTCACTGGAGCCTTCTCTTTTCCAGTCTGAACAACCCCAGCTCCCTCAGCCTGTCCTTGTAGCAGAGGAGCTCCAACCCCATGATCATTTTTGTGGCCCTCCTCTGGACCCATTCCATTAGGTCCATGTCCTTCCTGAGCAAAGTGGCAGAATCACCTCTCTCAATCTGCTGACAGCACTTCTTTTGATGCAGCCCAGGATGCCACTGGCCTTGTACATGACTGCTCATGTGCACACAGACTGCTCATGTCCAACTTCTTGTCCATGAGTGCAAAGAATCTGGGTTTTACTTCTCTAAAACACTCTCAAAAAGCCAACAGAGTTCTCTGATCCTCAGATCAAAAAAGAATTCAACAAATCTGGATAAAATAATATTAATATGCATCTGATATGTACAAACAAGTTTATGAGTGACAGGAATAGAGTATATGTTTCTGGCCTCAATAAAAAATATCTTGGTTTTATTAATTACAGAATACTTCTTCCACATCAGACTGAAGTGAGGCACCTGCACATCATCAGCCATTACACAGCATGCTGCTTTCTGCCAGACCTTGGCAACCTCAGAGGCAGGCAGGTCAAGACTTCATAGACATGAGCAACAAATACCTGCGCCTACATGCTGGTCCTGACTGAACAAGCTCAAAGTAGCCTTAGCAGAAGCTTAATAAAAAGTCCTTCAAGACATCAGCAACTGTAAATTCACTTGAAATTTAGACTTATTTACAAAATCCCACCCTTTGTAAAAGTATCTCAATTAATCCTGGATTGTAGCTTCATGCCCACAGGGTAAGTGAATCCATTTCCATGGCATTAGTTGCTGAGGAACTGCCAATATTGCATACCAATGTTAAAAGTAAAGGTGTGAATCCTGTCACTCAATAGTAAAAAATGAGTAGAAGTAAGATTTTGGTGTGGATTTTCTCCTTAGCAACTGACCTCCTTTCAGTTTTCTTGCTACATTGCACCCTGAATGTATCATTAAATATTTTTGCTTAACAGTAATCAGGATAACTTCATTCTGGGTTAATATGTGATTTCTTACTGGGAGTGCTGCAAAACTGGTTTTCTTCCATTCAGATAAAGATCTCCTTCTGCTTTGATAAAGCACAGTGGGACCAGAGAAAGAATGGCCACAACACTCCAAAATGTGTACAAAGATCATCATAGACTCATAGAATCAACCAGGTTGGAAGAGACCTCCAACATCAGCCAGTCCAACCTAGCACCCAGCCCTAGCCAGTCAACTAGACCATGGCACAAAGTGCCTCATCCAGCCTTTTCTTGAACACCTCCAGGGATGGTGACTCCACCACCTCCCTGGGCAGCCCATTCCAATGCAAATCACTCCCTCTGTGAAGAACTTCCTCCTAACATCCAGCCTAGACCTCCCCTGGCACAACTTGAGACTGTGTCCTCTTGTTCTATTGCTGGTTGCCTGGGAGAAGAGACCAACCCCCACCTGGCTACAGAGGAGAAGAGATATAGAGTTATTTCTTTCATACTCAATGGCCAGTCAAAATCAATGGACTCATGATCTGTTTTGGTTAGGAGGAAATGATACTGATGAAGTCAGGTTAGTTTGATACAATCATATACTTATTCACATGAGGCTTGGGAAAAGTAAGTTTTCACAGGACTTGAGGAAGTTAACACTATAAAATAGTCAATATTAACCTCAAGATTCTTTCACATGAGTCCTCTCTCAGCTCTTTCAAAAGAACAGGTTTGAGGCTTTTTTTTCCTGTATTTTTTTTTCTCTTTATCTGTTGTGATTTGTCTCACTGCTTGTCTCTTTCAGATATTTTCTACACCGAAATAAGAGCCTATCTCCAAAAGGACATCACTTGTCATGTTTTATTATCCAGGTGCTTTATGAAAGGAATCTGAGTTGGTACTGCAAGGTTCTAGTGAAGTCACCTTGAAACTATAATTATAGTGCATTATCATCTTTTCATTGGCATTCATACTGTATATATTGATATAAATCTTATATACTACATAAAATTTAACTCAGTAATCAGTATCTGTACGAACTTTGTGCTGTCATGAAAGGGCAGCCTCATGTTGTTTTCACCTGATGCTCATATGAAATTGGCCAATCATAGTCTATACACAGGATATCAGCAGAAAATATCAGTATTCATTCTTAATGTGTGCATAATCACTGCTAGAGGAAGATCTTATGCTTTCCAACAAAACCGACACTTGGAATAATAATAACTTGCTGATCAAGAATATGAAACTGGGTGTGAATAGAAATGTCATCGGTACAGTAATGCTGCACCAGTACACAAACAAATGTGATGGCTCAGTGTTGATCCATTCATACTGAAGAAAAGTGAAAAAAATACCTGAAATCAGGAGGTGTTTCAGTGAATAGCACAGCAGCAGGTGCATGAGCATTACTGCTGTCTGCAAAACAGGTTCAGCAATGCTCATTAAAGTGTAGTCTTGATTTGATTTGATTGATCTAGCGCTCATCCTCTTAGACACGTATTAATTTCCATAATACACAGCAAGCACAAGAAGCACAACCCAGAGAGATCTGACAGCCTAATATTAATAATAATTTAACACTTATATGAAGCATGGTTTATATTCAAAGAACTGTACAAATATTAACTAATGCAAGCTGAGGTTATTCCTTTACTGTCTCATGATATTAATGAAAGATATTACTTATTCTCCATCTACTCTTTCATATTTTTAACACTTTTCATTTGAGCATTTTATGGTAAACTCTAGAGATCAATTTGTATAGCTAAGAAAGATGCATACATGCATAATACATTTTACAAAATCCTCCTTAAATAGTGTTGACTGCAGAATGATCTTAAGAGATCTTAAAATGAGGCATCCCATGGACTCCGGTGTTATGATATTGTGGGTTTCAGGCAGAACTAGAGTTGGTCAGAATTTGCCTGAGACTAGTTCACTGCCAGAGAATCACAATCTCTCAAAAATCTTCAAATTTCCAGTCCATCTTTTCAGTGGAGGGGAAGCCCTGAGACTTGGCTATGCCAGGTGCTTTTAGCTATGCTCTTGTCTCCTCTTTGATCATCCCACCAAACTGTAATAGCAATCTAAATGTCTCCATATTGAATTTCATTTCCACCCAGCCATTGCCTTAGAATAGAATAGAATAGAATCAACCAGGTTGGAAGAGACCTCCAAGATCAGCCAGTCCAACCAATCACCCAGCCCTAGCCAGTCAACTAAACCATGGCACTAAGTGCCTCATCCAGTCTTTTCTTGAACACCTCCAGGGAAGGTGACTCCACCACCTCCCTGGGCAGCCCATTCCAATGCCAATCACTCTCTCTGGGAAGAACTTCCTCCTAACATCCAGCCTATACTTCCCTCTGCACAACTTGAGGCTGTGTCCCCTTGTCCTGTTGCTGGTTGCCTGGGAGAAGAGACCAACCCCCACCTGGCTACAACCTCCCTTCAGGTAGTTGTAGACAGCAATGAGGTCTGCCCTGAGCCTCCTCTTCTCCTTGTCCTTGCCCTCTTCCTACCTTACTAGGTCATCAGAAGGATGAGAAGATAAATCCTAGCTTTTACAGTGCTCGGCATATCTCTACACATATTCAGGAATCTCAAGTCTATTGTGATCTGATCTCAGTTATGTTATTGCTTGCCTTAGAAAACCTTACTTTACAAGGTAAAAAGGCAAGGACAAAATTATGCAGAGGATGAGAACAGCTGGTACACTCCTACATATATGCATGAGCCCAAATGTACTAGATTTTGGACCTGTTATTACAGAAATTTGGCAGCTTTAGGTGCTTGCAATATGCAGTGTGAATGGAGACTAGATGAACTGCATTGTCCTTGGGAACTTGTGTTTATTGTTCATACCACCTTTAGAAATACTCAGGATAGGGGAACACAGGTGTAAATATTCTCAGTGAAAATAAGAACATGAATGTATAGGTCAGTAAGCAGATGTTGACTCTAAACTTTTGGCTTTAGCAGTAAATTCTCAACCTCCTTTAAAATAAGAGATTTTTGTAAGCAAGAGAGAGTAGGGAATCACAGCTGCTATTTCTAGTGTTGTTTAGTCACTTAAGTACTGGGGCATCCTGGAATTATTTAGAATTTATCTGGTGGTCTTTTCTATTCTTTCTAAGTTCTTGGGGCCTTGGAACTTACAATCATAGAATCATAGAGTCAACCAGGTTGGAAGAGACCCCCAAGATCATCCAGTCCAACCTATCACCCAGCTCTTTCCAATCAATTAGACTGGCACTAAGTGCCCCATCCAGTCTTTTCTTGAACACCTCCAGGGACGGCGACTCCACCACCTCCCTGGGCAGCCCATTCCAATGCCAATCACTCTCTCTATCAAGAACTCCCTCCTAACATCCAGCCTATACCTCCCCTGGCACAACTTGAGACTGTGTCCCCTTGTTCTATTGCTGGTTGTCTGGGAGAAGAGACCAACCCCCACCTGGCTCCAGCCTCCCTTCAGGTAGTTGTAGACAGCAAAGAGATCACCTCTGAGCCTCCTCTTCTCCAGTCTGAACATCCTCAGCTCCCTCATCCTCTCTGAGTCACATGAGATGCTGAGAAGTATGCATTTATAATGTTGTAGGTGTAAAAGACAACGAGGATTTGTAGGGTAATATAATCTTCTGAACTTGTGCTGGCATGTTTGAGTTATCTTATGATGGTGGGAAATGAGCGAATGACCAGAGGATGAACAAATGAACACTGCTTATTATCTGCCCTCTGGACTGGACCCAATGCCTTTATAAATGTGTAGTTTGGCTAAATTACATACTACTCTTAATTTAAACTCTCTTGTGCTGTGTGTATGTAATGTTTAAAGTCTCTACTTTAGCAAACCTACAAAACACTTTCACTGCATGAACCTGTTTCAGAAGGTTTTCCACAGTTCTTTGATTACTCTTGAAGCATGTAGTATTTTAGTTCATCTGATTTTTTTTTTCTTTATCTCAGATTTCAAGTGGGTATTACTTATTTTTTACTATTTATTGCACAGAAAGTAGCCTTGATGAGAATTCCAGACACTTTAAGTTCTGAAATAGTGGTTTTTCCCCAGGTTTTAACTCTCTAGAAGCTATAGCTCTTTGATGGCATGTGCAGGATTAATACATCAGATGCCAAAAAGTGTAATTTAAAAGGTAAGGATAGGAACAGCTGTAGTTTTCCAGATGCACTATGAAAAGATCAGATAACTTTTGGATACTATGCCAGAAGTTTCTTCTACTAGTTGTATCTAAAAGTACAATCATTAATGAAATGAAATAGAGAAAAGGAGAGGAGAGGAGAGGAGAGGAGAGGAGAGGAGAGGAGAGGAGAGGAGAGGAGAGGAGAGGAGAGGAGAGGCGAGGAGACGCGAGTACAGGCGAGGGCCGGAAAGGAG
>WAAF01019982.1:506691-620528 GCA_013400475.1 Tricholaema leucomelas
AGCGGGGAGGAGAGGAGAGGAGAGGAGAGGAGAGGAGAGGAGAGCCTTCTGCAACGAATTTAAAACATTTGAAACATTTGAAACTAAAATTGAGATCAAAAGCATGATATTACTTAGAAACCAGTCTTCCCAACCATCTTAGTGGTTTTTTTTTTTATTTATATGTGAATGCTCAATATTCTTCTGAGAAATCAAAACATTTCCAAGGCAGCATCACATACAAAATTCTTTTTAAGGAAGAGAATAGTTAAAATATAATTACTCAACATATATCCAGGATTTACATGCTGTTTAAGTGCCCTCCTAAAGCTGAATCTTAACATGCTGAAGCCCCTTTGGTCTCTTGCAGTCTTGGTATTTCTTCTGCATCTGTTGATATCATCAGCCTGTAACACTTAGAAGAAGGAAGCTCCATTTCCAAGCCTAGGGAAGCATGATTATGTATTCAATATGCCAGCAGAGAAATTCAAATAGAGGTCAAGTATCCTGTATCCTATTAGTGTGTGGGATTGCTATAAGTCATCCAAAGTAGTTTTGTTTTGTTTTTTGACTCATCTCAGTCCAACTTTAGAAGAATCTTTGGACACATCTGGGTTTAGGTTTAAATTTACAAAAGACAATTTCTAGAAAATGATGTTTTCATTAATTATGCACACTACCATTGAGCTTTGAGGTAAAACCAGGCCAGCAAAATTCTATCTGTATTGCAAGGAGTTGCAAAGCTCTGGTTATCTTCAGGGGAGTAAAAGTTTTACCAGATAGATGCAGTATCAAAAGCTGGATTGGAATTGGAAGAAAGAACGTCCCAACCTGGCAGTACCTGAGAAAGTATCCTTTTAAACCCATTAAAATTGGTGGCAAAATTCATGAATCATAGTAGGGCAAATCGTGTTTGCTCTGTGTGTAGTGTTTGTTTCAATGAAAGAAGCTATGCTGAGGCACGGGTGGAACAGAGAGCTGGAGGTCATTGTACAGTCACTATGTCAAATTCCCCAGTAGCTGAGTGCTATCCCTTTCATTTCTGACCTGCCCTAGCCTATTTGTTTGTATAGCTAGTCCTCTAGCTTGGCTATAACCAATCAAAAACTTAGCCTTAATATTAGATTCAGAATGCAAAACTGCTTAAATAATTGGAAATTTAGGCTAATCAGTGTGTTTATATTTGTTCTGAGTAAGTTGTGTACTCTGCAGACTTGCTAAAAAGTTGGGCTGTATTATTTCAAAGTATGATGTCTGTAGATTTCCTAGGATGGTACACAGCAATGTTCTATTTAAAGCAACTGCATTCTAGGCATAACCTAAAACTGTCACATTAGGTATTGGTCTCTCTTGGTGGATCACTACTGAAAAAGATATTTTCTAGAAAGATTTTACTGCTGACAGAGGCAGTTCATAATTTGTATCAAGAGCAATATTCCTTTCTGTGGTTTTTAGTTACTCCTATAATTGGAATTTTTTTGAAGATCAAAATAAAATAAAGACTGAGTAAAACTGGCTGCAAGTCTTGGTGCCACTGTGTGCTGTGTTTTACTGCCAATAACATTGAGATTCCAATAAATTAATTAGACATTGTCCCCTAGGTGGCAGTTAATTGGAACAAAAATATGGGACAAGAGAAGGTGGGGGGCATTATAGGCAAGAAACAGGTGACATCTCCTGAAATGTAGGTTAGTGATTGGGCTTCTAATTGTGCTTTGGCAGGTAGCTGAAGATGCAAAGTGGCATTATACCATCACAGGTGCACACACAACAGGAAAGTCCAGAAACTGAACGTGACAAGGGTAAAGCACTTCAGAAGATATCCAAACTCCATCCAAATCAGTAAGAGTGTCCTGACTTAATTTAGCAGGGTTTGGTTCAGGTTTTGATTGAAATCACCACCCCAAATTAACATTATATGCTTATCTAGAAAGAAAAGCATTATGGATTGACCTTGCTTGATATCTATGATCCATACGACTATTCTTTGTGTTTGATAAATAAGAGAGTGTTTTAACCTTGAAAGGGGCTGGAAAAACTAGAGATAAAGCTCTCTGATGCACAGTAAGCAATGTCTGTTAAGTAGTCTGTACTATGGCAATGACTGATTCCCAGGTGAATCACCTTGAAATATATTTTTCAGATCTATTTACCTGATGGAAATCTTGGTGACCTACAAAAGCAAACTATTTTTTTTTCTCATAGATATTTACATAGTGTCCTCTTTACTTATGACTCAACCTACCACTTCTATTGGAGCATCAGTTTAGGATTTTTACCTGCAACTGTACATAGGGCTTATGAAATATTAATAACATCAGCAAATATTTCTATTAAAGAAAGTAGTGTATATGTGGTTACAGATATGATTTGATGTGATAGCCCTAAGGAGAAAAATTAATTAACTTGCATAAGAACATCTGGTTATAACAACTCTTTAATAGAATCATAGAATGGTTTAGGTTGGAAGGGACCTCAAGGATCATCCAGCTCCAACCCCCTGCCATAGGCAGGGACACCTCCCACTAGAGCAGGTTGCTCAAGGCCTCATCCAGCCTGGCTTTAAACACCTCCAGGGAGGAAGCATCCACAACCTCCCTGGGCAACCCGTTCCAGTGTCTTACCACCCTCACTGTAAAGAACTTCCTCCTAATATTATTAAAGCTGATGTAAACCAAAAGTCATAAGATTTATTTCAGCAAATGACAAATAAAGACAAAATAATATATTGTGTTTAAAATTCTACTCAAAGCGTCCCTCTACACACTGATACTCTATAACAGAGTCACTTTGTCTGTGTAGTAGAATAAAAGTATTGTAAAATATCTCATGGCTTCACAGGAAGCTACAAGTAATAATTCCCATGCTAATTCCTGATTTTCCATCAACATAGACAATAAACATCGGAAAGCATCACACAAGCAACCCACAGTAAACTCACTCTTTAACAACAGCACCTCGAATGAGTGAGCAGGACTTTCCAGATAATTCATATTTAATGCAAAGACAGGCCATTTGATAAGCCATATATAAAGGATACCTTTAGAGCATGTTTTGTTCAACCAGATTGTTTTCCATAAAGAGAGAACGAGATTTGAGACTCACAGCCCAATTGTCCTACAGGCACATTGTGGTGGTTTGGGTGTCCCCTGACCCACTACACTTTAGAAATCACCCAGACTAGACTCAGTCAGCTCTGGAAATTTGAATGAAGCTTATATTCACAGCTAGCACAATTTACAAGCAGGTATTTACAGTAGATACAGTTATAGACAGAAATATACAAGGGAAAAAAGGTAATACAGACACAACTCCCCTCCCAGAAACCTGAGTCCCCAGGACGGGCTCTCAACCACCCCTCACCTTCCCCCTACCCCTCTCAATCTTACCCCAGTCCCAAAGAAGAACGAAGGTTCAGCCAAGGGGATTAAGAAGCAAGATGAATCAGCCAAAGCAAATGGAGGGTGAGGTTAGAAAGCAAGATGGAGTTCAGCCAGCAGCCTCAGCTCCCCAGCAGGCAAAAAGCCGAGAGCACAGCCCAGAGCGAAGTGCCCAAGTGAAGTGACCTTATCTAATGTTTTGCTTTTCCTTTCTACACATCTCAGCAAGACTGTGAGCAAAGTAGTCATCACCATTGTTTTCATTTCACAGCCTATTATCTAGCCCTTCTCACCAAAACATTCTAGCTAGGCTCAAACTAGCACACACATGAACTCAAGTCAGGCTCCACTTGAATATTTTATTCCTATGTAAAATTTTCTACTTAAGTCTGTTTCTCTCTAGAAAATATCAATATAAAGCACCATCTCAAATGTGGTGCACAAGAAGGATCTAATCATTTTACTACCACTAGGATAACACGCCCAAATTTCTGATCTTGAAAAGACTCCAAATCCTTGAAGAGACACCTATGTTTTTGACATCATCCACCTGCAGACAGCTGCAGTTCAGCTCTGGGCCTCTCAAAAAAGACAATTGTTACTGCTTTTACTGGACTGAGCAAGTCAGAATTCCATTGTGATTCAGTGTTTGTGCTCCATGCACCTTGCCTGCAAGCTGGCTTCTCTAAACCAGTATAGAGTACCTTGTGGAGTCTGAAGAGCTCCCAGTCATGACACAGGGGAGTGTCCTCTGGTGAATGGCTACACCGCAACGCCCACAAAATTAACACCTAGGCATAGTTCTACCTGTGTAAACAAAACCATTAGAAGTGTACCAGTGTGCTAGCAAATGTAGTGTGACTCTCCCAAGTAAAGCACTGTTTTATTTGGTTTTAATGAAAGACCTCCCTAGTCTGTAAGTATCCTGAGGGAGCAGTCACAAAAGGTTATGAATCTGTAGTGCAACATGTAAATATTTAAATTATTTACATTAAAGGATGTTTAAAAGCATTTGTAAAGGTTGAAAAATCTAGTAATTCAACACAGTGTTAACAGAAACAACTTTTTCTTCCCTAAGCATATAGTGCCCTGATGGGAGCTGGAGTCAGGTCTGCTACATTCCTGGTGGGAGAAGATTTGTGCCCATGATGTCAAGGACTCCTACATAGCAGTGTACTGAACACTGCCACACTCTCAGAGCAGGCTTCAAAGGCATAAACCTGTGTCAATCACATTAAGCCCTTAGATAAGAAAGAGGGGAAATGCAGCTCCCTTCATTTGGTCACAGGGTGAGTTTGGAATCCTGCCTGCCAGAGCTGGATTTCTTCTGTGACAGGGCACTCTAGTTTTGCTTTTGTGAGACCTATGATATCACCCGTGCAAATGAAAGATAAATAACAAACATTCATTGGGTCAACGATTAAGGAAGACAACTACAGCCTACAAGTTGTTGGTAATGATGCTCATCTTTGGTAGCAGACTCAATAGGGGGCAAAGCTAAATGTGCTAATGAACTGCATTTTTGAGAATAAGGCTTACCTTTCTGTAATGGGGAAAAGAAAAAGATTAAGAAAACTCATTTTTAGGCAAGTACCTTTATGCCCATGGCATTAACTGACACCTTTCATTTCATGTAAGTAAATTAAAGCAATTAAAGCAACTCATAGTCTTTCCTGTAAGCCAAACCAGCAGCTCTGCTGGAGACAATAGAATTGCTGTTCTTATTTCACTGAGGCCACAAATTCAGCTCTGCATCATCAAAAATTCTGATTGCAGGAAGAAATATTTTATGGCTGCAAAAACAACATTAGTCTTAATACTGCCATCAGGTGCACTCCAGCTGAATTGTTTCAGTCTTTGTGCTGCTTTACCTTAAAACAGACATTTATATCTTTTTTCTATTGGTAAATGATAGTGAGTTCTATAGATTAACCCAAGTCTGATTTTTATATGAGCATGACATTCAAAATGGCTATTTCTTTTTGGTAGAGCACTATGGCATTTAAAATTCATGTCTAGTTGTAAATGCCTATTTTTGAAATCGAGCAAAAATTTGTGTTTGTGGGATAAGGTTTTCATCATATTCAATAAAGCTATGTGCTTTTATGAAATGTTAATCAAAAAGCATGTCAGATCTGTCTGGAAGGCAATCAGAGGATCAAAGAACTAAGAAGAAAACAAGATTATTTTTTTAATCAACTGTACTTCCCCCTCTTCCTCACCATAAATAACTTTGCTGCTGGTTCATATTTAAAACTTTCACTGTTTTGACTTGTCAGTTTCATTGACTTCAACATATAAAAAACCCCACACTGATTTAATAAGATATGGATCAGTCCCAGAATATTTAATCCTTCATTATATTTCACTGGATGTAGCCTGAACATATAGTGCTCTGTCCTAAACTGTTTTTAAGCCTGGCTTTATGCTTCCAGATTCTAGGGGGAAAAATACAATCTCACACCAAGCTCATTTTAAATTATATGGCAACCACACATCAGAGTGAAACCTGCCACAATTTAGGATGCACAGGTTGTAAAGTGAGTTGCACTGAGCAGAATGAAGGTAATGAAAAAATACCTGTTCTCTAGAACAATCAGTTCTTAACTCACTCATCAGGACCTGGGTTTGGATGCCAACTATCCAACGGTGTGTCTGTTATTTGTCAGGAAACTCTGCCAGAGCCTTTTTTCTTTTAAACAGGTATAAATATGAAACGCAGACATCAGACACACAGGGGTGTCATTTCAAGTCTGCAAAATTAATTTTTGTGCTTCCAAAGCCCTTCTGCAAATGGTTTGTGTTCTGGGAAGGGGGTTTCAAAAGGTTTGGAACAACTCTGAAGATGGATAATGAGGGGGAGACACACCTTCTGCAGAGTTATGTTATATTTTCACGGATTGTGGCCACATGCCAAAGGGTTTGGTAATCATTATTCTGAGCCCTCAAATGATTTCTAGGGATTAAGTGCAAAGTAATTGCTTTGAACAGATCATTTCACCTCGCAGTTAATTTTCCCATGAGGCTTGTGGAACAGGACACTTGACAATCTTGCCTTCTGATTCTGAGGAAATGTGTTGGAAAAGCTGTATATATTGTTTGACACAGTATTCTGAAACTACAGCGATTTCCTCAAATTGTCCTCACATTTCCTATTTTTCATATTTCTGAACGTGTATCACTCTCTCCTAAACTATTTTTTGATCTGGCTTTCTGCTTGAAAATACCAGGGAGAAAAATCTCACACCAGCTTAGTTTTCAGTTATTTGACAAATACACATCAGGATGAAACCTGCCACAACCAAGGATGTTTTCATTACTGTTTAGAGGCAAACCAAACCTTTCCTATATTTTATACTTTTGCCGTGCAAAGAGATTGCTAAAACTCTCAGTTCAAGGCCACAGTTTTGGGTGAGCCAGACAGTCCAGTAACTAATTGTGGGATGAACTCATCAATCTATGTATAGTTACCAGTGGAACTGAACTTCACTGTCAATGTGACCGTGTGACGTGTGCACATGACAGTCACAAATACCTACTCATAGCTAAATGTGGATGTAGCGATCTTAGGAGACCCTCTTCATTCCCAAAGTGTCCTGATGTTGATGGGACAGAATCCCAGGCCATCTGAGTGTTGCAGGCCATTAGCAGTTCTGAGCCAGCCAGGACAGCTGACTCCATTTGGTCCCTGGCAAGATGGGAAGTCCTGGAGATACACAGATTGCCCAGAGGAGCCAAGAGATAAGGTCAGAGATTGTCTGCCTCCTTTCTCCAGCACTCTGTGAAGCCTGGGAAGAACCAGATGCTTCAGCAGTTGACAAGGCAGTAACAGAATTCCCTGAAAGCATTTGGGTAGTTTGAAGCTGTAGCTAGCCCCATGAGTCAGGAAATAATATTTTGTGAGTAAATACTTAAAGCCTCTTGTAATTTGCCTAACCTTCTGCCATAAGCAGGAAGGGGCTCCTTGAGTCCATCTAGTGGGCAAGCTGTATACTGACTGAAGGAACCTTCTCTTCCAGTTCAGTTGAGTTCAATTAATGTTTATATATTTTTGCCAGTTATTTCTAGATCTACTTATTCCTCTGTATAACGTTTCCATGAGCAGGTGAAGGACTGATTATTATCAAAACTAGTGGTCAGGGTGGTGAGAGTTTTGAATATCAAAGTTAATAAACAATATTAATTTTGAAAATATCGTGTCACACTAATTAATTAGCCCTTCATAACAAGGACATGGCTTTGAATATTACTCTTGCTGTTCTAGTGTTAAACTACACCTTGCTAGTTTTTTGGCCCTGACTGCCCTGTCTGGGTGACAGAATAACCTCCAGATTGGTCTCTGAGTACACTATCCTCTTTTGGGAGGAAGTGTTCACCTGTATGGAAAGTTCCAGTTGCCTCATATCATGTAGCATAGGAACTTTTGTCACCTGCAAGCAAGCAGAAATCCAATATTCCTCACCTCATCTGGGAAAACTGCCCTGGTCATGGGACATATGCTTTTTCCTCCCCACTTTGAGAAGTATCTTTGTGAATCAAGCAAACTGTTGGGAAAGCCCTTTAATTCCTGTGCAAATTCATGGTAATGACACTCCTTCTAGCAAAATATATTCATGTTCTATCAGAAATCTGTTAGAGGAAAATGTCTTTGAACTCTGTTCCGTGGGGCCTTAATGTTCCTCGGGTCCTAACGTGACACATTAATGGCAATATGCTGGTGCTTATTCAGGCTCTGTTTGTGCACGTTACTCTTGTTACCAAGTTGCTGGTATTTCTATGGGCCCAAATATATTTTCCCTTCAACTTTTGAAGCTTATGTTTCTATATCTTTGTCTGAAAAGACACAGTAAGAGTTGTTTTGAGTTTTCATGGCTTGGTTTTTGTTGTGTGTACTAGTTTGAAGCTAGCTGGAATGTTTTGGTGAGAAGAACTAGATTACAGGCTGTGAAAGACAAACAAAGGTGATGTATACTTCACTCATAGGCTTGCTGGGAGATATAAGAACAAGAATCCAAACATAAATGAGGCACTTCTTCTTGGGGCATTGCCTGAGCTGCACTTCTCTCTAGCCCCTCTGCTGTCTCTCTATTAATCCACTTTGCTTCCTAACCCCCTGGCTGAACCTCCATTCTTCCTTGGGACTGGGGTAAGGCTGAGAGGGGTGGGAGAAGGTGGAAGGGCGGTTGGGAGCCCCTCCTGGGGACTGAGGTTTCTGGGAGGGCTGTTGTGTTTCAGTATTACCATTTACTTTGTATATTTCTATATATAACTGTATATACTGTAAATATCTGCTTGTTTATTGAGCTAAGCTGTAAATATAAACTTCATTCAAATTTCCAGAGCCATCTGAGTTTGGTCTGGGTGATTTCCAAAGTTGGGGCGGGGGGGGGGTTGTGAGTAACACCCAAACCACTACACCGTGGGAGGAATGACATACTGGAACAGGGGAACATTGTGAAGAGGAAGATGCAGATGCAGCAGATAAAAGATTTATGGACTGATCATAACTCACTTCACTTCTCCCTGAACTGCTCATGAGGAGGAGATAGAAGAGTAGGGACTTATGCTTAGCTAGCAAACAGAAGGCAAATAGTTAAAATAATAAATAAATAATGTTTAACTGGTTGTAAATGAATGCATCAGTCTGTGGCAATGTTCCGAAAAGCAGCGCTCAAATTTGTTGTAGAAAGGTTAAGTGATGCTTGAATTTTAAAAGGTTGAGAAACACATTGAGATGGACTATTGAGATTATAGAGACCTTTAGCGGTGATTAATAGCTGTCTTTCAAAGTGTAGCTAGCTGGTTCAGAAATCACATTTCACAGATTTCAAATTCTCTTTGGTTTCAGCCTTATTTTGGTTCCTCTCAAGCAAGTTTTACTTTTCCCGATAATTTGTGACAGGTGACACCCTCTGTCAGTCAGATGCACAATGAAGAGTGAAAAGAGGATGATGATTTATAGAAAACAATTGTATGGAATAAAGTTTTCTGACAGGCTGACTTGACCTCTTTGCTGTCTACAACTACCTGAAGGGAGGTTGTAGCCAGGTGGGGGTTGGTCTCTTCTCCCAGGCAACCAGCAACAGAACAAGGGGACACAGTCTCAAGTTGTGCCAGGGGAGATCTAGGCTGGATGTTAGAAGGAAGTTGTTGCCAGAGAGTGATTGGCTTTGGAATGGGCTGCCCAAGGAGGTGGTGGAGTTGCCATCCCTGGAGGTGTTGAAGAAAAGCCTGGATGAGGCACTTAGTGCCATGGTCTATTTGACTGGCTAGGGCTGGGTGCTAGGTTGGACTGGCTGATCTCGGAGGTCTCTTCCAACCTGGCTGATTCTGTGATTCTATGATTCTATGAATGTCTATTTCCAGACTTTGGTCAGAATTGATGGAAATGACTTTTGAACTTGAGGAACAAAGTGGGAAAAAAAAAAAAAAAAAACAACAACCAAACAAAAAAGCTTTGGCAGGTTGTGGCAAATGGCCCCAAAGTGGCATCTCAGCTGTGCAGATTCAGCTGGGAGTTTCAGAAAGAACTGACTCCAAAAGGCCATGTTTAGCAGCTTATTTTACTCAGTATTGCAAGCTGGAAAAGATTAAACTTGCTCATTTTGCCACCCTCAATTTGTTATATGGTTTAAATGGTTGATTCTAATAGCTGTTCACATTTTAGGAAGAAAGGAGAATTATAGTGATTGCTATCAAAAAGCCAGCCACGGGGAAACATTTACTAAATCATCATATTTGGGTTACTACATTTCTCAGCCCTCCAGAATAGGAAATAACTGCAGCATCACAGATATTGTCATAATTTTGGGTAAATACTGATTTCTATTTTTTTTTTTAACATAGTAACCACAACAACCCATGATTATAAGCAGTGAAATAATGGCATTGCCATACTGAGAGTTTTATTTGTTTCAGGATAAAACTGTTAATTATATACTGTCATTACAGTAAAATGAAGACATATTAACTACCCTGCCATCAACAGCTGATTAGTCTCAAAAATGAGCTGTATTAGCAGTCCTTTTCATCTGAAGAATTGAAAGTAAATACAGTTGTTTAACAATTTCATCTCTTGATGTGATGAACTCAAATTTTTCATTTTAATTAGTCGTTTCCCAATAGACAGCCTACAGCATTATGAAATGCCTGCGTGGGCAGGACTTTCTCAGCCCCAAAGCTTGCTGTGGGATATGTCTTTAAGAGTACCATCCTTAGCTCAGCAGTGATTTCTCTTTTTAGTGTGCATCAGGTTGAACTGGATAACCATGTCCATCACAGCTGTCTGACTGAACACTTCTGAGACTTTGGCAGCACCTTCAGAGCTAAACCAAGGCAGTATGGCTGCACTAGTTTTACTAGTGTTTTAGCAAAGCCTTTGCCCTTAAACAGCACTGTCCAGGCCTCTTACTTGCCAGTCAATTAAGTTGTTCTGACATAACATTGCAGTATATGAAAGATGAAGGCCTATCATATCTGTTATACTGAGGTAACAAGAGGCTAGTTTACCCACTTTAGAGGCGACACTGACCTGCAGTGGTAACACAATGACTGCAACCCACATTAAACAAAAAGATAGAAATCCAAAAGAACAGTTTATTTGCTTCACTCTAGGCAACTGGCTTATACCAAATGATCATAGGCCAATACCAGATCCTGGGCTGCATCAGGAGAAGTGTGGCCAGCAGGTCAAGGGAGGTGATTCTCTCCCTCTGCTCTGGTAAGACCCCACTTGGAGTGTTGCATCCAGTTCTGGAGCCCCTATTACAAGAGGGATGTGGACATCCTGGAGTGTGTCCAGAGAAGGGCCACGAGGACGCTCAGAGGGCTGGAGCAGCTCTGCTATGAGGACAAAGTGAAAGAGTTGGGGCTGTTCAGTCTGGAGAAGAGGAGGCTCCCAGGTGACCTTATTGTGGCCTTCCAGTATCTGAAGGGGGCCTGCAAGAAAGCTGGGGAAAGACTTTTCAGGATATCAGGGTGTGACAGGACTGGGGGAATGGAGTGAAGCTGGAGGTAGGTAGGTTCAGACTGGACGTGAGGAGGAAGTTGTTTGCCATGAGAGTGGTGAGAGCCTGGACTGGGTTGCCCAGGAAGGTGGTTGAGGCCCCATCCCTGGAGGTGTTTAAGGCTAGGCTGGATGAGGCTCTGGGCAGTCTGATCTAGGGTAGGGTGTCCCTGCCCATGGTAAGGGGTCAGAACTTGATGATCCTTGTGGTCCCTTCCAACCCCGACTGGTTCTATGAGTCTATACTATTTTTGACTCTCCAAAGACTTCTCTTATGAAGGGAGATTAGCTCTATGATGGACAATATTTTTCTGATAATGATTTTTCTGTTTTTCTACCCTAATGGACCTATTTGAAAGGGCTGCCATGTGCAAAATCTATGGGGCAGATGAAATAAAGGCACAGAGCCTGAATGGTCTTGTTTAACAGCAGCTGCAAGAAGATGATCTGTGCATTGAATACCAGGCTAGAGTATAGCACCCTGCCTAGTATATAGTTTTGGCTCTAGCAAGACAGATTGTATTACAATCAGCTGCGCTAGCAAGTGGAATGTATACTGAACCAACACACCTCGATTTAACATTATTGCTTTCATAGGATTGTATTGGCTTCATATGTAGGGCCCTGCAGACACATTGTGGCCATTTAGTGGAACACTTTTAATACAGTGTAGAGTGCAAACTCAGATCTTGGTAGGCACTAATGGATTTCATGCATAGCTGTCTTGCCATCAGCTTGAAGAGACTGTTCTTCCAACAGCCATGTGATGCAGTAGGACAGGAGCAACAGGCCAGGTAGGCAAAACTCCCCGTGCCATTCAAATTTCTTAACCTAACCTGATAATCAGGAGAGTCCTGTTGCTTAAGAATTTTTGATCTGTGTGCTCCTTTATCCTTTTACCAGGAAATACTAAAATACATTATTTAAAAAGATTTACTCTAGCTGTTTATATCCCAGAGCAGTGATAATATAACCTTCTTTTCACTTACCTCATCTTGGGTGAATTTCAGTTTAGCCATCAAGGGACACATATGGATGCTTATTCTTGAAGGATTTCTTTTGTAGTTGAAATATTACTGCAAGATTCCTTTCTGCCTCTTGCTACTGCCATTGCCCATATATACTGCCTGGAAAGCCATCTAGCCCTCTCTGCTACCCCCAAAAACTCTTGGGATCTTAGTTCTGCTTTTCTCCAGCATTTGAGAATTCATTTCTTATTGTGGTATAATGCCATCATAAAATCATGGTCAGCAAGGCCTATCGAATAAATGGCTGCTGATGAATTTATTTAGGTACAGTATTGAGCAAGTGTGTTTTGCTTCTGAGTTAAAAGAATAACTTAGTAACAATTGTGCATAGAAGAGCTGAACTACAAATACTTAATATAATTACATTTCAGAAAGGTCTTTCTGCTTAAGAACAAAAATTTTCGCTGTCTTAATGTTTTTCTTCAGCTGCCTGTTTGTGAAGTCATAGCAAGAGCAGCAATAATAAAGTCATTCTCCATTTCACTGTCCTTACTTGCAATTCCCTTTCCACTTCACTGCCTCAGAATGGAGTGGAAAGAGGCTCTGCTGATGGCTCTCCAGGCAGAAGGAGATTTTCAAGGGGCTCCTGCTTGCTGCATCTCTACATGAAACACCTGTCAGCTGAGGTTAAAGAGCTTCCTGTCTGATGGCACTTGGCTTTAAGGAAGAGACTAAGCCCAGGAGGTGTGGGTTTTCTCCTGTCTGATTTTTGCACACAGGTAATTACAGGTCATTGAAATTATAGCCTCTAATCCCCAAGCACATCTTTCTGCAATTTGGTCTTAACTTACTGGGAGAAGTAAAGGCAATAACCCACTTCCTTGCCTTTCTCTCTTCAATACCATTTCTCCTTTGGTCCATTCACTTAATTTTCTCTTATATTATGTGTTGTTTCTTTTGTTTAAGGCTCCTGTCCCACACTTCCCCACAGGCTTTACTGCACTCTTTATTACATTCTTTATTATATCTGCTTGCAGCTTCATGAGCTGATTGAGTGATTTTAGGGGAGACTGGAATGACGTTGGATTGGACAAGAAAAGGACTGCGTGGCAGCGAGGTGAATGGAGCGAGCTGAAATGAAAGGAACAGAAAGCAGATGTCTCTGAGGACTTGCTTCACGTCTGTTAAGAGAAACAATCGAAAATGGGCAGTTCATATCCATTGTTCTTTACAGTGAGGGTGGTAAGGCACTGGCACAGGTTGCCCAGGGAGGTTGTGGATGCTTCCTCCCTGGAGGCGTTTAAAGCCAGGCTGGATGAGGCCTTGAGCAGCCTGCTCTAGTGGGAGGTGTCCCTGCCTATGGCAGGGGGTTGGAGCTGGATGATCCTTGAGGTCCCTTCCAACCTAAACCATTCTATGATTCTATGATTCTATGATTGTACTTTCATTACCATGGATACAATGTTGACCAGCTCCATCATCTTAAAGGAGGTCAATTAGGGCAAGATGAAAAATGACTTCAGTATCTCCCAAAGAAAAGACAAGGCTACTTTCCTTCAAAGCCTTTGCTTCCTCTTTTGTTTAAGCAAGCCCCACCTATTTCAGGAAATAAGAACTTATTTTTCACACTGTAAGAAAAGAGCCACAACAACAACAACAACAAAAGAATCTCTTCTGAAACTTCTTTAACTGCCTAAAAATTAAAATCCTAAGAAACAGTAATAGGCCTCCTGTGACCTGCCGCTGAGATGATAATGGTATTTGAAACATTGTTTTCATGAGCAAGGCCTGCCTAGACAATGCCTCACTGCTGCATTGTAATTTCACCATGTGCTAGGAAATTAACTCCTAGGGGAAGCTCAGGCACAGCAGGGTCACTGAACAGAAATCAACTTTTCTGTGCGCGAGTATACTAGACAGAGACGGAGAGCAAGCCACACGGAGAGCCTCGTTACGGCAACAATCGGCTCTCATTATAGCCATTTTAAGACGCCATGCCTAATTCTTGCAGTGTGTGCTTCTGCTTTAAAATGTTCTGAGGCGGCATTTAATGTCGTCAGGGGAGGAAAGAAAAAAACAAGCAAACAAACAAGACCGATAGATAGCAAAAATATTCTAAACAGCAAAATTTTACTGCAGTTTTCCCTGTCCCTAGGTGCTCCTGACATCACAGTGATGTGTCTCGGGACAATTGCAGGAGAAGTGAGAAATTGTGCTTTTATTCCTCATCACATCATATTTTATTTGGCTTCTAATACAAACCACACTGTTTAGGAGCAACAAAACTACAGAGACTTACAGTGACTTGCCTCTGTGCATGTTTTTTCTGTGTGTACAGTGAACCAAAAAACAAGTCTGTCCTTCACAATCCAAACAGTAGAGCAGCTGTCCTTCATAAGGAATGGACACATGCCTTTGCTTCCTGTGTAAAGGAAGATACTCTTCAGTGGGGATTCATGGAGGTATTTAGCTTCTCTGCAGCACCAGAACAAGAGGACACAGCCTCAAGCTGTGCCAGGGGAAATTTAGGCTTGAGGTGAGGAGAAAGTTCTTCACTGAGAGAGTCATTGGACACTGGAATGGGCTGCCCAGGGAGGTGGTGGAGTCGCCGTCTCTGGAGCTGTTCAAGGCAGGACTGGATGTGGCACTTGGTGCCATGGTCTAGCCTTGAGCTCTGTGGTAATGGGTTGGACTTGATGGTCTGTGAGGTCTCTTCCAACCTTGGTGATACTATGATAAAATCTGCTTCAGTGTAATAACACATTAGCTCTTCAAGAGTTGACATTGTCGACAATAACCCTTAAAACAGATGTCACAGCAAGCTAACAGGTACTTCTGGGTATGGACAAGCCAGATACAACAATCTTCCTAAATCTAGTTGAGAGAGGATCTAGATAGATAGATAATTACAAAGTCTGCAGCTGAATTAAAGGTGCTGTGAGTCCATTAGATTCCTCTTCTGCCAGGCAACCAGCAATAGAACAAGGGGACACAGTCTCAAGTTGTGCCAGGGGAAGTATAGGCTGGATGTTAGGAGGAAGTTCTTCACAGAGAGAGTGATTTGCCATTGGAATGGGCTGCCCAGGGAGGTGGTGGAGTCATTGTCCCTGGAGGTGTTCAAAAAAAGACTGTATGAAGCATTTAGTGCCATGGTCTAGTTGACTGGATAGGACTGGGTGCTAGGTTGGACTGGATGATCTTGGAGGTCTCTTCCAACCTCGTTGATTCTATGATTCTATGATTCTACTTTGGAGAGGATCAGCAAGTATGCCAACAGGCATCTGGTCTGATCTTTGTTTACAGATGGTCCCTACTGGAAGGTAGTGACAGAGCACAGCCCATGGTAAGTTAGGTTAAGTATCTGTGAATTTAGGGATGAGAGCTCTCCAAGAAAACTTAGACTGCGTTGCCCAGGTGTCACAACTCAGTTATCCTGTGCTAGCCCTGGTCAGCGGGGCAGGGGGTGGGAGGGTCTGGTTGGTTCAGTTGCTATCCACAGAAATATTGCACAGCTGGATGCCATATGTAAGTTGCAGATGTTATGACATTGATTTTGACAGAATGTTAGGGGTGGGAAGGAATCTCCAGAGATCATTCAGTCCAATCCTCCTGCCAAAGCAGGATCACCTGGCGCAGGTCACACAGGAATGCATACAGGCAGGTTTGGAAAGTGTCCAGAAAAGGAGATTCCACAGCACCTCTGTGCAGTCTGTTCCAGTGCTCTGTTGCCCTCATCATAAAGAAATGTACATTTTCTACATGTACATTAGATTTGCATACATATATGCATTTATGTAGATGTATGTCCTGATATTTCTTTGAAAACAGCAACAAATCTGTTTTAGAAATAGACTTCTTTTTTTGTATTTTCTTTTTAGAACTTTTCTTTAACATATCTAGAGGTGCTAACATCAGGAAACACAGAAAATGTGAGCTGCATAGAAACTTTGATGTTTGTTTTCATTCTAGTAAATGATGGAAAAATTATGCCCTGAAATATTTAATTCCATCTCTTCCAATAAGAGGTAAGTCTTTCACTGCAGCTGTTTCTGAACTGATGATTTTTGTTGTTCATTTGGCTGCTTAAATTGAATTAGAATCATAGAATCATAGAGTGGTGTAGTTGGAATGAACCTCAGAGATCATCTAGTTCCAAGCCCCTGCCACAGGCAGGGACACCTCCCACTAGAACAGGTCACTCAAGGTCTCGTCCAACCTGGCCTTGAACACCTCCAGGGAGGGAGCAGCCATAACCTCCCTGGGCAACCTGTGCCAGTGTCTCACCACCTTCGCTGTAAATAACTTCTTCCTAGCATCTAGTTTGAATCTTCCCTCTTCCAGTTTAAACCCATTCCCCCTCATCCTGTCATTACAAGACCTTGTCAATAGTCCCTTCCCAGTCTTCCTGTAGGCCCCCATCAGATACTGGAAGGCCACTTCAAGGTCTCCTCAAAGCCTTCTCTTCTCCAGTCTGAAGAGCCCAAAGTCTCATTGCTTGTCCTCATAGGGCTGCTCCAGTCCTCTGATCATCTTCATGGCCCTCCTCTGGACTTGCTCCAACAGTTTGATGTCCTCCTTGTGTTGGGGGCACCAGAACTGTACACAGTACTCCAGGTGGGGTCTGACAAGAGCAAAGGGGGGAAATCCCCTGCCCTGCCCTACTTGCAATGCTTTTCTTGATGCAGCCCAGGACATGGTTGCTGTCTGGGCTGTGCATGCACACTGCTAGCTCACATTGAGCTTTTCAACAACCAAGGGCTCCAGGTCCTTTTCTTCAGGGCTGCTTTCCAGCCATTCACCACTCAACCTGGGTTTGTGCTTGGGACTGAGCATGTACAATTAAAATTTTGTTCATCATTCAATTATTTTTCTCCAACAAATGTGTTTTTCTCCCACAGAGTTGCTGCCCCTGGGCCAGGTTTCCTGACCACTCATTGCCCATGATGAATTTCATCAGGCGAGCATAAAGGCAGTCACCTTGCAAAGGACATGGGCAGAGCTGCGTGAAGATGAGCCACCCATACTGCAAGTAACTTATAGTTGAGCTGAGAAGGAATTATGTGACATCAGAAGGGATGTTGTGAATTGGTGTAAGAAAAGGGAACAACAGTGTTTGAGCCTAAACATCATCCAATGCTATACTTTAGTTTTTCAACTGAGAATAATTTGGGCAAAACCATGAATTGCCTGAGGTAATTGTGACCTCTGTGGAGAAGAGTACAATCTCTTTAGGCAATACTGGATAGAAAATTCCAGTATCTAGTTTAATTTATATGCATATGTGTTTAGGAAATCATAGATCAGTCAAGATTTGTTTCTTTTGCAATTTCTGAGTTGGCACACACATCTTCCCTTACTGGTTCACAGACATACACTAGAGGCACTTTGCTTTGTTTTTATGGATACATTTCCAAGGCTAGTCTATTAGTTTCATTTACTTTAATATTGAAAGACGTAGTACTTGAACTTATTTTACCCTTCAGGTGCTGTGGAAGGATTTTGAACACAGAAAAAACAACCCAAAGGTTTTATAGCTGTAAGGAAAACACTGATCAGAAAGTGTTACATGAAAGTCATCTGTCACTGAAATGCAGAAACGAGATGTTTTAAGAAGTTTAGCATCTGTCTCTGTGCACATGTGGAAGGAGAGGACACTGTGTGAAACAGCAAGTGTATAGATAATTAATGAGTGATCATAATACAAGAGAAAGAAAAGATAGAAATTGTTACTTAGTACCCTCAGGCTTCCATAGGAAACCGATAGAAGTAGACTGGATGCAGTAAACAGAAGACAGATTAGTGTGCATAGAGGAACAATAGGAAGCTGTGTTCATGTTAGCATACTGCTTTTAATTATTCACTGACAGAAAACCTGTAGATAAAACATCCACTAATCTTTAATCTGACAAACCCTCAGGCCCACAAGACCTATTGAGGACATAAACAGGATTAATATAGAGGTAGATGGAATCAAGAAGGATATGTAAGTTGTCCTCGGTGCTCATTAAGGGTATAAATTGCGCAGAGGTTTCATAAATTAGACTAAATAATTCAGTTTTATTTAGCTGGTACTGCTGCATATTTTACACTGATACAAAATAACAACAGATTCCAAACTACAAAACAAACTTCAATAACAATTCCTCTGCCCTTGTTATCTTCAGCAGCTATTATTTTGTTGAAGAAATGGAACAGATGCTTAGTCTGAAATAATTCTTAAGAAGGATCCAATGCATGCCCAGGTGGCCAAGAGAGCCAAGAGCATCCTGGCCTGGATCACGAATAGTTTGGGCAGTAGGACAAGGGAGGTTATTCTTCCCCTGTACTCAGCACTGATCAAGCCACACCTTGAGTACTGTGTCCAGTTCTGGGCTCCTCAATTCAAGAGAGATGTTGAGGTGCTGGAAGGTGTCCAGAGAAGGGCAATGAAGCTGGTGAGGGGCCTGGAGCACAGCCCTGCGAGGAGAGGCTGAGTGAGCTGGGGATGTTTAGCCTGGAGAAGAGGAGGCTCAGGGGTGACCTCATTGCTGTCTACAACTACCTGAAGGGAGGTTGCAGCCAGGTGGGGGTTGGTCTCTTCTCCCAGACAACCAGCAACAGAACAAGGGGACACAGTCTCGAGTTGTGTCAGAGGAGGTCTAGGCTGGATGTTAGGAGGAAGTTCTTCCCGGAGAGAGTGGAATGGGCATTGGAATGGGCTGCCCAGGGAGGTGGTGGAGTCACTGTCCCTGGAGGTGTTCCAGAAAAGCCTGGATGAGGCACTTATTGCCATGGTCTAGTTGATTGATGAGGGCTGGGTGCTAGGTTGGACTGGATGATCTTGGAGGTCTCTTCCAACCTCATTGATTCTGTGATTCTGTGATTCTATATCATGAATCTCATTTTTATAGGTTAGTCTCAATGGCTGACATCATGATAAATCTGACCTTCTTAAATGAACACGTGTGTCTCATTAAAAGTGAGCAAGTAAATATGAAACAAAAAAAAAAAAGGGGAAAAAAAAAGGATTTTCTGAAGTTTTGCATATTTGTTTGAAACATTGGGGATTTTAGGGTTTTTTCTCTCACTTGTTTGTCACAGTTCACTTGACAAAGCATACCAAGCTTACATACAAAGTGAAGCTGAAGTATGGAAGTATCTATACATCTGGATGTTTACCAGACAAAATCTAATTCTTTGAGACTACTAAACCAAAATGTGTCCTGTTTGAATCAATGGTGGCCAACAGCCATTCTGATCTGAGTAACCTATCAGTGCTGTTTCCAGGTTAGTCTGACCAGTACCAAAATGTAAGCAAAGTCCTGTGGTTCTGCAAAGCTTTACAGAGAAGATTTATCTCCACAGGCCAGTACATCTCCCACCAAATTGTGGCCAGACCGAATTAACAGCCATTCTGGCCATTACTGCAACCAGAGGAGCACAAAACAACTGGAGTGAGGATCTGGCAGGGTGTCTACTCCTGTGTTTTCTGAAGCAGGTAATCATTAGCATACAAACAATTAAAGAATTGTCTTAGGTGTTAAAAAACTCATTTGATTCTGTCTGTCATGCAGCACTTCAGGTGTTTGACGTACAGTCACTGGAGCTAGCAAGTGTATGACTGACATGACTTGTATGTGTGACTCTGCAGAGTGCAGATTAGCAAAACAGATGCGCAGAGCCTGGCATAAATGTACTTGTGCTGAATTTTACCACATGCAGAAAGAAATTTGCATCTTGCTATGATTAAACTCGGCAGGAGGAGTCACAATAAATTGTGTTAAATCAAGTATGACCTTACAGAGTCTCAATACAGATCAAACAAATTTCTAAATTGTTTTTCATGGTTAGGCATACAGAATAGAGGCTGGACAGGAATGCAGGAAGACTGAAAGAACATTACAGTGACCCATATAAAGTAGCAGCATTTGTATTACCAGATTCATCAAAGAGGAAGTACATTAAAGTGGTTCTGTTTATATAAACAGTTCTAGGGACCTTCCTCTACTAAGTCAATGACACTAGAAGTATTTAAATCTGCCTTCTTTTACAGCATGGCAGGATGCCTAACTTCTCAGTTAAGCAATAAAGTTAGAAAGGAGAAGGTGCCCACATATACTACATTTCCTCTGACACTCTTTGTTAAGGTTGCAATATTTCTGTTGTCTGCTGTGTGTTGATGCTAGATTGTGGCTGTAGATGTGGGAAGTAAAGAATGCACATCTTAGCACACTGTGCCTATGTGGTGGTTTTACTAAAGATAGGCGACAGAAATTAAACTCTCCCATCAAATTGGAGAGGAAATACAGAATTGTATTTAGAGAGAGAAATACAGCGATAGATCTTACAAAAAGCGATTTCCCCATCCATGGCAAACCCCTTTGAAGTTTCCCCATCCACAGAAAAACTAAATCTACCTTCCCCGGTGCTCCAATCCTCCCCTCTCTCCAACACCTCCAGCCAGCCAAGAGGCCTACTGCTTACATGTTCCTGATAGTGGGTTCCTGCCACACACCCAGGGCAGGAGGAGGAGGAAAGGAGAGCAAACTGACCTTGTTGTGAGCTTATACCAAGATAGCAGAATTATGGGATTGAATAACAATCTTCTAGTCCCCAGAGCACTTTTTTTAACCCTCTAGCCTCAACCTGGGACAACCTATCACATGGGTATCCAGATATCCAGTGCAGGAGAGGAAGAAAATAGCTGGGCAAACACAGAAGTCAGTTTTCAAGCCCCTGAAAATGCATTAGACAAAAGTTTCTATATATAAATGAGTACAAAAGCCAATGCAAGGCAAGAGCAGATTTTTTTTAATTGTACATTGAAATCTATTAGAAATGATTTGATGTCTCAGGCAAGTCTAACACTTAAAGGCTGTCAGTTTAGTGACCATTCTAATGGAGAATTTGACTTGATATGTGGCAGAAGAGAAAGATTAAAGGTCTGACCATACATACAGCATAGCATGTCTTTTCTGCTACCCATACACATGAACAGATGCAGAGGAGGAAAACTAGACCTCACAGAAGGGAAAAAACTGATCATTAGTCTGCAATGTATCTCCTGTGTTTTATTGATCTAGAGTGCTAAGTGCCTACAAACCTGTGGAGCAGAATCTAGAGGATTATCTTTGGCCTGGGCTTTTCAAGCACATTGACATTTCTCGTGTCGATAGCTCTGTTCTCACTGCTCAACTGTGTAATTGCCAGAAATTGCATCACCACTGCTTAGTGTCACCTGTCAAAAGGGACACAGCTTTTCAGATGTGGGACTTCATTTCTTTGAACCTATGGCATGTGCAGAATGTTTGGTGCTGGTACAAGCAACATTTCTTTTTCTTGCTTACTGAGCTGGTACCCACGTACGTGAGATTTTGTCTTGCTTTATAAAAAGCACTTCCTAACTATTCTATTGCAGTTTTCCTTGAAAGTCTTACACTGCATTTAAATCTCTAGGGCTTCTGTCACACTCCCTACTGAGAAAGCTTGCCTTTCTGACAACTGGCATTAAGAGGAGAAACCGAGGGGCAGCGTACTCCGCTCCAGCTCACCTCTACTTCAGCTCACCACTGCAAATACTTTAGAATCTTGTATCTCTGTATTTATGAGAAATACCGTGGCATTACAGCCCTGCTGGAGATCATGAATGTAAATTACTTTATGTATATATAAAAAAGGCAATATATTATTTAGTATATTTTCTAACAGCTTACTTCAAAGCAGAGAACATTAATAAACATCAAGGAATTTGAAGTGGTAGAGGCGGGGGGCAACGCAGAGAAGAGTTATGCCTTCAGCTGCAATAGAATTCTATTTCTTCTCAGGTAACTAGTCTACCAGTGAAATGCCAAGGCATTGATACTTTCCAATCAATAGCAAATGTGCAAAGTTTGATTGAATTATGATGCAGGAGTACAGGGAAATCGTTCTCAAATGAAAGACACAAAGAACAGAGAACAGAAGCGCTCTTGTCCCAAACCTGAGTTTCCCCCAGTCACTCAGTGGAGGTAAGCTGTGGCAACATGGTCCTCATCTTGCACCCAAAATAATAATTAAGGGTCTTGCCTTTAGATTCTGGTTAGGAATGCAAGCAATACTGTAGCTTGAGCAAGACTTTATTTTGAAATATGATGGGAAATTTCTTAGTGGTCTTTAATGAGTGTCTTTCTAAGTGCAGCAGTACAGCAGACATCGATGGGCAAGTGTTGGCTAGGCAGGCAAGCTCCCTGTGATCCGATTATATGATATTTTTCCATGTCTGCAGCATCCCACCTTGTCATATCTTTTCACCTCATCACTTCTCTATTATGATTTCCAAGATTTCACCTTCCTCTTTGGTCTCACAAACCCCTCACCTTTCACATCTGTGTCTCATCCTTGCTGGTGCTTGGGCTTTGCAAGCCGTCTCCCACCACAAAATGTCATACTTAAATTGATCTTTTTCAATCAGCTTTTCAAACAGGTCAGCTGTGACACTCACAACCTTTGTTAGCCTGACCTTCTACCCCATCAAACTCCAGCTTCATCTCCTCCTCTAGGTTTTAAGTGCTCTCATAGTGTAGTTTATTATTTTCAGAAGAAATATGAAGCTGCAGCAGGATTGAGCAGAGACAAACTGAGGTAAGAAACACAAAAATTGCTCAAGGAGATGACTGGAGAGGGATTCTAACTCACATCTGTGCAACAAGATTTCATCCTAAGAACAAACTTCTTTTCCTACAAATGCAGGATACCAAAATGCAGACATTTCTTTTCCTTCCCAGCCACCTCCTTGATGTCAGGTGGGTTTTTCTCTTGGTTTGGGGTTTTTTGTTATTGTTGGTTTGGTTTGGTCATGTTGGGTTTTTTTCAGTAGCTTTCCATTTGCTGGATTAGCATTTTTGCATTCTGTTACCAGCCTGCTGCTCTGTAATTACCACTAGCCTAAGTGCAGCCGGCACAGCAAGTTGTGGTGTCGACTCACATCCTTTGACAAGCAAAGAGAGGAGCAGTGCCTCTGCTGATCTGCTCCAGGGCTTCACATTTTCCTGAGAAAGACCTTTGGTGGCTGCTGGCTGCGCAGTCCATGACCGCTGTGGTAAATAAAAACGCTGTTCATCATTGTGGCAGGTCTGTTTCCCCTGCCAGCAGCTTCATCCAGCTCAGGAAAAGAAACTGTGGGGTTGTCAGGAGCCAAGACATTGCAGGTATCCAGAGCTATCAGAACTGCAAAGTGTATTACACTGGAACTGCTCCTTTCCGATTGGTCACTGCCCTGCTATTACCAAGGCTGTTAGTGGGGCCACATCTTCCAAACCCATGTGCAACAGAGGCCTGGGGCTGTACAGCATTTGGGGCAGCAGCTGTCCTCCTCAAAGAGCTCTGCATGCATCAGAGGGCAAGATGAAGTCCTTACATTCTGTGGTTTTTTTTCAGGTATGCCAAGTCCTGCAATGAAAATGCTGCAGTAACAACTCTGTAGGAGAGATTCCCTTGGTGTTAGCTGCTGGAATTTGTGAAAGAGGTCTGGAACAAAATGAAATCTTTTTGACTGCTTTTGCTTTAGAGAACTTTCCATTTATGAAATTCCCCTGGAAACAAAAAGTCTGGTTAGGAGACCTCTTCCTTGAGTAAATAAGTATCTGAATAAATCAGTGTCTGAACAGCAACTTGTCAGGAAAGACTTGGAGAACTGTTGCTGAGTTGATGTAATATATACTTTAATAATATACAAACATACTGGGAACACACAAGGGTTTTTTATTCATTCAGAGCTTATCAGATTTCAAAAATACAAATTCCTCTTCAAGGAGGAAACTCAGCTGGTCAGGATTTTCTAGGATAACAAAGAGTTTTCTGAGCAATAGTTGAGATTACTCATAGACTTTTTTTTTCCCCTTCTCCCTACTTCCAGTATAAAACACAGACAGAAGAAAGCTTCAAGAAGAGGCTGAATATATTTTAATCCAAAATACAGTAGCCTTATATGAAAGATAATTTTGTGTTGGGCAGATTTGAGTGCTCTAAATGACTGTTGGCCTTAAAATGAGATGCCTCACTTTCTCTTTGGTCTCTTGTGAACTCATTAAGACAGCAACTTTTTTTCCAGAGAACATTGCAGTGACTTGTAGAATATGCTCACTTTTATGAATGCACTGTTCAGGAGAGGAAAAAAACCCAAACCACCCCCCACCTTTAGACTGGTATTTTGTACAAGGAACACTACAGTGCCTCCTTCTGTTTAGTCTTTCAAATGTACAAAGCGATAACACAGAATCAGAGAATGTCAGAGCTTAGTAGGTACCTCCAGAGATCATTTAGTTCAACCCCCCCCTGCCAAATCAGGGTCATCTAGGGCAGGCTGCACAAGAATGTATCCCAGTGTGTTTTGAAAGTCTCAGGAGGAGACTTCACAACCTCTCTGGGCAGCCTGTTCCAGAGCTCCATCACCCTCACCATAAAGAAGTTTCTCCTTATGTGGAAATGCTTCCTCCTGTGTGCCAGTTTGTACCTGTTGTTCCTTGTCCTGGGCACCATCACATTCACCTTCACACCCACTCCTCAGAGATTTATAGGTCCCTTCTCAGCCTTCTCTTCTCAAGACTAAGCATCCCCAGTTCTTTCAGCCTTTCCTCAAAGCAGAAATTTCAAGTCCCCAGATCATCCTCATAGCTCTCCATTGGACTCCCTCCAGCAGATCCCTCTCTGTCTTGACTTGGAAGCCCAAACTGGATGCAATATTCCAGGTGTGATTTCAGCATGGCAGAATAGAGGGGAAAGAGAACCTCCCTGGACTTGCTGGCCACCCTTTCCTTGGTGCACCCCAGGATGCCACTGGCCCTCTTGGCCACAAAGGCACATTGCTGGTCCATGGATAGCTTGCTGTCCACCAGGATTCCAAGGTCTTTCTCCATGGAGCTGATTTCTAGCAGGATGACCCCTAGTCTGTACTGGTGCCTGGTGTTGTCATTTCCAAAGTAATCAAACTGTCATTGATAGTGACTTTTAATATAGTAGACCTTGATATTATTGAAAATCCTTGGCCATAGCTGATATCTTGATGGGACATATGTTAATAGATATTTTTTTTAGTGAACAAAGAAAAAATCAAGAAAATTGAATTGCCTCAGCTATAAAGCCAAAGAATCAATGTAACTTTATATTTTCTACATGTTTTTGGTATGGGTCAATGTTAATATAGATAGTAAAGTATTCTGAGCCATATTTTACATTTAAGCTTAATGACATCCAGATTATATAGTTATAAAAAGAACATGTGAAATAAAATGCAATTACAAGATTGTAACAAGTACAAGTACTCCCACCTGGAGTACTGTGTGCAGTTCTGGAGCCCCCAATACAAGAAGGACATGGAACTGCTGGAGCGAGTCCAAAGGAGAGCCACGAAGATGATCAGAGGGCTGGAGCAGCTCTGCTATGAGGACAGGCTGAGAGAGTTGGGGCTCTTCAGCCTGGAGAGGAGAAGGCTTCGAGGAGACCTTAGAGTGGCCTTCCAGTATTTGAAGGGAGCCTACAGGAAAGCTGGGGAGGGACTATTTACACGGTCTAGTAATGTTAGGACGAGGGGGAATGGGTATAAGCTGGAAGGGGGGAAATTTAGACTGGATGTTAGGAGGAAGTTCTTTACAGTGAGGGTGGTAGGGCACTGGAATGGGTTGCCCAGGGAGGTGGTGGATGCTTCCTCCCTGGAGGTGTTTAAGGTCAGGCTGGATGAGGCCTTGGGCGAGCTGCTCTAGTGGGAGGTGTCCCTGCCTGTGGCAGGGGGTTGGAGCTGGATGATCCTTGAGGTCCCTTCCAACCTAAACCATTCTATGATTCATTCTATGATTCTAAGATTGAAGTCTGTAGAAGGCAGCTTTACACAATATCATAGTATCACAGTATCATCAGGGTTGGAAGAGACCTCACAGATCATCAAGTCCAACCCTTCACCACAGAGCTCAAGGCTAGACCATGGCACCAAGTGCCACGTCCAATCCTGCCTTGAACAGCTCCAGGGATGGCAACTCCACTGCCTCCCTGGGCAGCCCATTCCAGTGGCCAATGACTCTCATATATTATGTTAAATAGCTTCATGTAAAAACCCTGCCAAACTTTGCTGTCCAATAAAATCATCTAGAGATCTGGCTCCTAAATAAACTAAACCTATGGTAAATACTTTCAATGGGAGCAAAAATAGCCAAGCAAACCACAACTTCCTTTTCACTTGGGAATCCTGGATTTTTGATTCCCATAATAAAGATCTCACAATCCAGCAGGATTTTCTTGGATTGAGAAATAGTAGAATAGAATCAACCAGGTTGGAAGAGACCTCCAAGATCAGCCAGTCCAACCTAGCACCCAGCCCTAGCCAGTCAACTAGACCATGGCAATAAGTGCCTCATCCAGGCTTTGCTTGAACACCTCCAGGGACAGTGACTCCACCACCTCCCTGGGCAGCCCATTCCAAAGCCAATCACTCTCTCTGTGAAGAACTTCCTCCTAACATCCAGCCTAGACTTCCCCCGGCACAACTTGAGGCTGTGTCCCCTTGTTCTGTTGCTGGTTGCCTGGGAGAAGAGACCAACCCCCACCTGGCTACAACCTCCCTTCAAGTAGTTGTAGACAGCAATGAGGTCCCCCCTGAGCCTCCTCTTCTCCAGGCTAAATGTAAGAATTCACTCAGTGCAGAGCCCTGTCGGATGATCTGGGGAAAGTTTCAAGAAGAGAAGTATCGGTGACTTGCTTTCAGACAACTCCACTTGCAGAAATACTCAGAGTAGCTCCTGGGAGATCTGCTAGTTCTCCGAACCACGTCCCTTTGATCTATTCTCCTAAACTTGAGGTTCAATCCAGCAGAGCAGCAGTTCTTTTTGTCTTTAAAGAATACTTTTTTTTCCCAGTCTTCCTGGGAATAGAACTGCTTATTAGATTTCAGTGAATTAGAATAGGCAGGACTTTCAGTGAATTAGAATAGTTGGGCCTATTCTTGTAACCAAACTAATTCCTATAGCCACAAGAGCAGACAAACAAAATAAAGGCAGTTTCTTTTTCACTCTTTCTCTCAGGTGAGTTTTTTGGGTTGGTGTTTGTTTCTTTTTCTTTTTTTTTTTAGTTGTGCCTGAATTCTTATGAAAAAGATGTATGTGGCATAGAATCACTTAGAGTTGAGAGACATTTACAAGATAACTAAAAACTCAGGATAATCCTTAAGGCCTTTCTGCAGATTTCATGGTCTCTGCTTGTCTTTTTAGTAATGTGGCAGGTTTTGAAGAGAACACTAGCAAAGAGAAACCTTATTTCTCTCTATGCTTCTCTTAGATGTTCATCAGTGGTTAAGATTTCAGAGCTGAGAAGACAAAATTTCCCTAATCTGGCAGGTCTGTCTCCTAAATCTTCCATGATTTTAAACTCCTTTATGAATAGGGCTAATGAATTATAATTTTAATAGGACATGGCTGGGAGCTCAGGCTATAGGCAAATGATGTTTATCTTGTGTCAAAATGCAGATCGGTATCTAAACATGCAGAGAAAGTTCTCTTTACTTTTGCTACAGACTCACAAAGGCAATCTTCTGCTGTTGACGTGCATATTCCAAACACCTTGGAGTTAGATAAAACATTAGGTGTAAGTGAAGAACTACATAAAAACCTACTCAAACTATAATCCAATACTTGTCTTTGTAAAACCCGTGATATCAAAGTGGAAATAGCTCATCAAGCCCATGACAAGAAAAATTACCAGTTTCCTCTTGCAAGCTGGCTAACTCCTAGAAAAAGTTACTAATTGTTACATTCAGTTTCCACACTGAGAATAATTCCAGATGGTTGCACTAAGCCTGAGATATTTAGTTTGTTGAACAAAGTTGAGGTAATGAACTTACTCCTTGAGTTGCAGGTGTGAGTAGCTTACTGCACCACTGCTCTGAAAAGTTCGATACAATTGTCTCAGTGGTACAGAAATCCAAATGTTCCATTTTGTTTCTGCCTGAACTTCAGGAATAGGTTTACAAAGTCAATCTGGAAATGATGATTACCTCCCAAAGTTGACTTTGGATTGTGACCTGTGAGGATTACAAACTTTTGTAATGATTTGTGGTTTCCTACAGTTCTTTGAATACCTATTGAGAGAGAGATATGGCTGAGCTGAAAAGAGAGTTAAATCTAGAGATTTAACAAAGGAAAACACTCTTTTTAGCTTTTTTTTTCCCCCACTTATCTGTGCTAAATGAATAAAACAGATTGTAGTTGTATGACCTAGTAATTATAAATGTCTGTAGCAATTCCATTAGAAGAGTTGTGTTGAGAATTGCACAACAAGTAGGTTTATAATTTCTATTTCACGCTTTAATGATTGAACTTAGACTTCAAATTCCATACAGCAGTTCTTCAATGGACATGTGATTGTTCATAATAGACTTGCTGAAGAGGAAACAGCAAAGGATTATATGGTTCTGAAAGTCTTCTCTAAGATATTATAGAGTTACTCAGCACAAGCACACTAAAACATTCGAGCTACTGATTTGAGTAAATGCATGAATACACACAAATGCCTCAAAAGATTTCCCATGCACCCAAAAGCGCATTTAAAACTTTCAACAAAACCCACAAAAATGGAGTAACTAAGTTGCTCCTATGTTTTGGGGACTGACACTTACTCTTATTTGACACTCAGTGTTTTCACACTGTCTCACCATCTTCTTGCCAAAAGAAGGACTGGCCAGTACCCTGCCTCCTCCGATTTACAAGTGCACATCACTGCTTTCATATAACATAAAATAATTGACAGGACAGTCCTATATCCATAGAATGGGTATTTATTTTGTCCTCATCTAAGCGAGACAATACTTGCATAGTGAAGGTACCTTTATAACCTTTGCTTCTTGGGCAATTTAAGACAGAAACTGTAACCCAATTCCCTCCTCTTGTCAAAAGAGGGGGGGGGTGGAAAAAGAAGAAGGAAAGAAATAGGTTGCTTTGGGTGGGGGAAGAGGAAAGGAAGGCTGCAGACAAAATTGAGACGCACATTGCATTGCTATTCCATTACAAAGATAGCTGCTGCTTCTAATTTAGTTTGTGGTTTACTAGAAAGTAATCTGATCTCTGCCTGATGGAGGTATGGTGTATGCAGGGGGATGTCTGCATAAGATAAGATCTGGCAGTGAAGTCTGTCCCCTGATAATTGTCATAATCATACAGGAAACTCCCACACAGTCTTCTGTCCAACCAGTTTCCCAAGACTTTACTGCTGTCTGTCTTTATTTTCTCTGCAAGCTCCTTTTGTACTCAGGTCTTAAGGTCTGTAAGGCTTGTTACATATGTGAGTTCTTCTGCATACTGTTTGAGTTATTTTAACTCATTTTCTTCAAATAGGCTTAAGACTAGCATATTTCTGAGTATAACTAGAGCTTATGGAAGTGATAGCAAGGATCCATGAAATTTGTCAACACTTTGTCCTTGTAAAGGGATGAGGTTGTAGGTGTGGGGTCAGCAAATGACACTGCAGAGAGGTGAGCTGCCTTGGGGTTCTGTCATGCACCAGGTCTGGCCATGAGTGTAACAAGGATGGACAGGACTGAGGACTGAGTCTGTTACATCACTGGTGGCCTCTGTGCTACTCTTTTCAAAGAACAATCAGGTAGGAAATCAACTGAGCAGTTTTGAACTGAAACAGCACAGTAAATGTTGCTGCCTCACATGCCCGGGTTTTCTTCTGACAGAAACTGAAATGTCACAAACAGTATCATGACTCATTTTAATTTGCATGACCCATGGTCACCCAGGAGCTGGTCTACAGGGGTCAGTCTCCAATGTGCCTTTGCAAATGACCTTTAAGAGGCTCAACAATGCACCAGTTATGTGGAGGACCAAGTATTTCATCCACCCACACAGTCATACTGAGACACAGATGTCAGCATCCTTTCAGGGTAAACCTCACTTTTGTGACTACACAAAGAGGTGAGAGCAGCCAGTCTTATCTCAAGACAAACATGCAGGACTTTAAAAATGTTAGGCAGAAACAGAGACATCAGGCCCCAAATATTTGTTGTCAGAAATCTATATAATCCTCATATTGAATTCTAAAAAAACCCATAAATTTAAGTAATTAAGAAAAAAAACCCAATACTATATTCTTTCAGACCTGGAAACATTAAATCTCAATCAAAAGAACCCTACTTGACATTCACTGTTGGTATTAATGCAAGACTTTTATGTTTCAGAGCAAAGCAAATTAAATAAGTCATCTGCAGACACTGGCTGAGCTTGGGGTTTTAATAAAGTCAGTCTAGTCTCTGTGAGTAAGAAGCACTGAGTTCATTTCATGCCTAGGAGATGTAATATTGATCAGATCTTAACTGCTCATATTAGAGCAAGATTTTGTCCAGAGAGCTCAATATGTATCTGGGACCTTGTTTTTCGGTCCAAATGATTTTCACAGGTTTATCCTAAAAACCAAAACCAAAACAAAGAAACCAAACCAAAAACCTCATTTAAAGCAAATGGTGTCCTCTTGGTTTGGTTAGTTTAACAGCACTTTTATTTCAACTGCCCTGCGATGCCTGTTTTCAGCCATACATCTGATATTTCAGTGACACTGGAATCATTTGTTGTCCATTGTGTTAATTCGCCTGATCTGCTTTGAGGGAACGCAGGCAAGGATATAAAACAATGCATCCTTCCTCTACAACATTTAGCAGAGCATATACTGGTGAACACAGATCAGTAATTATGCTTTATTTCATGAAGGGATTTGGGTCCCTGCAAAGGAGACCTCTGAAAGGCATTCATATCACTCCTGTGGTACTCTGAAATACCTTTTAATATCATCAAAATAGGGGCTGTACAAAGTTCCTGAATGTGATCTGCAAATGCATGCTAACACTTCTCAGTTCTCAGGAAAGCCACACAGTCCACTGCAGAACTAATGAAACTCCTCAGAGAACCTGTATGTGCTGCAACAGTTCCCATGTGGCACTATCCAAGAACTCTCTATTCATCCATGCAGGCTTCCTGACATTCTTAACTGCCTTCCTCTTTTTTGGGATGCATTGCTCCTGGGCCTGGAGAAGGTGATCCTTGAACACTGACCAGCTTTCCTGCCCCCCCTTCCTTCCAGAGTTTTTTTCCCATGGCTTCTGCCAAGGAGGTCCCAAAAAGGTTGAAATCTGCTCTTCTGAAGTCCAGAGCAGTGAGTTTGCTATGCATCCTCCTTCATGCCTTGAGGATCTTAAACTCTACCATTTCATGGTCACTGTAGCCAAGGCTCAGCAGCCGCTCCTTGTTGGTGAGGACTAGGTCCAGCACAGAACCTTTTCTTGTGGGTTCCTCTACCACTTGGAGGAGGAAGTCATCGTCAATGCATTCTAGGAACCTCTTAGATTGCTGCAGCTCTGCTGCATTGTCCTTCCAACAGATGTCAGGGTGTTTGAAGTCCTCCATGAGGACTAGGGCTTGTGATTGTGAAGCTTCTCCTATTGATTTGTAAAGGGCCTCATCTGCTTTGCCTTCCTGATCAGGAGGTCTGCAGCAGACTCCCACTATGATGTCACCTTCCCCTGCCTTCCCTATAACCTTTGCCCATAAGCTCTCTGGTTTTGATTTGCACATCCCCAGGTGGAGCTCCATGGACTTTAGTTTATCATTGATGTAGAGGGCAATACCCTCGCCCCTGCCTGTCCTTCCTGAAGAGCCTATAACCATCTATCCCCAAGCTCCAATCATGATATCCATCCCACCATGTCTCAGTGATGCCAATGACATCATAACCCTGCAGACTTGAACATATTTGGAATTCTTCCTGGTTGTTCCCCTGCTCCTAAAAGTCCTAACAAAACCAAATAGGTCTGTATAGCTTAAGTGATTTTGAACCAGTCTGATAGCTTTTAAACCTTTATTTCCCTTTAGAAGAGAAAGGAAGTTGTCAGAAAGCCCAAGTTGGTGGATACAAGCTTTACAGGTCATTAAGCTTTAATATCAGGGTATTTAGAGTTCTGTGCAGCCAAATTTCCCTTTGTATTGTTTGCACATGAATTAATCATCTCTAGATTTTCAGCTCAATCAGAAATGGGGTGAGGATTGCTATTTCCATTGTCTTCACAAGATGCTCAATTTGCACAGTTAGAGTCATGTACACAAGTGGGTATACCATTTGGAGTGATTCTTAAAAAGATTAGCTGCACAGTGTAGATGACATCAAGTCCTTGGAGTGAAAAACAGTGAAATACTCAATATTCAAATACAATTTCTGTCTTCCTTTCAAACATTCTTTGACCAGAGATGATTTTCCTTATCCTTTAAGTATCCTTTAAGTGTTTCTTCTTTTTCAGGTAAAAAGAACACCTCAGAAGACAGTCAAGAAGTTGACTGGTCTCTAATGTAGCCTGAGAACTTCTGAAGATTGATATCTTACTTACATGTGCATTACGCTTGTTATTTTCTTCATTGTTAACCTTTACCATTGACAGACTCTCTTTCTGGAAGGTACCATTGATAGACTCTCTTTCTGGAAGTTGTTTCAGCATCCTCAAAATCTGTATTTCATGGGCTGAGATATCATTTTCAGCAATACCAGAACTAAGATGATGGCTTTTCTGGAAAATGTGATCTATGCAATGAAAGACCCTTAGCATTTCCCTGCAAGTGTGTATAAAGTGACAAACACAACAGCAGTTTCCCAATTGTCAGATGATCACCCCATACTGATACATGCAACGTAACACTGCCAATCTCTCCATCATGGATGGAGTCACTATACAGGTCACTTTATGTAATGAGAAAAGTGAAAGTTGTGCCCAAGGCCTTGAAAAATAAGCAGCCTTTGAAGAGCGGTATCAACATTTGTAGAACACATGACTACTCTCAAGCCAACACTTCATATCTATGTACATTGAGCCAATGTTGTCATTCCCTGTCATGAGTTATGGATGAAGGAATACAAGAGAAAATGTCAAAAAAATATGGAGCCCTTTCAGTTATCAAAAGGCATGAAAACTGTACCTCTAGATCCATGTGGAAAGTTTGCCTGTGTTTGATAGGATCATTTCACCGTGTCACTGGTGCTGACAGCTTAAATAGCCTTGTCCTGAGACTCCCTGACAGACAGGAATGACAAGTCATTTATCTGAGAGCAAAGGACAGAATCTTATGGATGAGTACATAGAGTTTTACAACATAATTGTATCAGAAATATCAATCATAGAAAGAAAACTCTCTATCACAATACTTAAAGCATCTAGGTAGCTGAGGAGAAGGTCATTAGCACATACACTTTTTCCTTGTCAGATCAAAATGAAGCCATGCATGTTATGCTTCTGTCTTTTCAGATATCCAATTAGAAAAGTGTGTCTGGTTATTTCCTGGGTTCCTGCTTAACCATAGGTTACATAACAAATTATACAGCAGAAATCCCAAATATTCATGACCTAGATTCTAGTACAAAGTCCCATCCCACTAGAAAGGATAGTTCAGAAGAGTTAAGTATTTTATAGGATCTTATTTTTTCTACAACATCTGTAAGGCCATATATATATATATATACTTAGAATCATAGAATAATGTTTATTGGAAGAGACTTTTCAGAGCATCAAGTCCAACAGTTAACCACTCAATACCAAATCTATATGTCTTTTAAATCCCTCCAGGGATGGTAACTCCACAACTTTCCTGGGCAGCCTGGTCTGGTGCTTCACAACCCTTTCAGTGAGGACCATTATGATGATGTTGATTTTTTTTTTCCCAGAGGTTTACTGTAAAACTGAGATTCTACTTTTGATGTGTGTATGGATTTGACACAATTCATAACACCCCTGAGAAAAATATTTCAATACCTAGGCACTACCTATCAATAATTTGCTGCTGAAATGGTGTTTTTCATCCATAGATGTCAAAACACATTGGCCAATATTATCCTTTTATAGACACAAAAACTGAGATGTTGAGGTTACAAACTAGTTCACAAAGGCACCTTACAGTTTTACAGCACATTCACAAACAAATGTATGCATCCTTAATTCCAGTATAATACCCTACATATCTGACTTCACGTACACTTTTCAACTCATAGAGTTTATTTTGGCTTGTAAGGTGACCACAGAGTCCAAACATGACAGTTAATTGTACTTCAGGTAACACTTAGCAAACCCTTAATTTAAAAATCTTACAGATGTTGTCTTGACTGTTTATTTTCTATGGAATTGACTTTTGTTTGAGACTTGTTTAGAGGAAATCTGGCCAGTTACTTGGCCTTTCTATTAGAAATACCTTTAAAAGTCAAAAGAGCATCATATACACAAACAAAATAGAATACAGTGAATTCCATTTATTATTCTCATTTATTCTGCATGTTTTTGTCAACACTGTTTGCCTAAGGCTGATTTGAGACCCCAAATCATAGAAATTCCATGCAAAAACAGCTTAAGGGTGGATCTATGCTGTGAGATTGAATCATTCTCGACTCCCTGTCATCTACACACTCTGAAGGTAGGCTCATATCAGGAACAGTGTGGCCAGTAGGACAAGAGATGTTATTCTTCTCCTGTACTCAGCACTGGTCAGGCCACAACTTGAGTACTGTGTCCAGTTCTGGGCCCCTCAATTGAAGAGAGATGTTGAGATGATGGAACATGTCCAGAGAGGGGTGACGAAGCCGGTGGGAGGCCTGGAACACAGCCCTGTGAGGAGAAGCTGAGGGAGCTGGGATGTTAACCTGGAGAAGAGGAAGCTCATGGGTGACCTCATTGCTGTCTACAACTACTTGAAGGGAGGTTGTAGCCAGGTGGGGGTTGGTCACTCCTGCCAGACAACCAGCAACAGAACAAGGGGACACAGTCTCAAGTTGTGCGAGGGGAGATATAGGCTGGATGTTAGGTTGAAGTTCTTGCCAGAGAGAGTGATTGGCATTGGAATGGGCTGCCCAGGGAGGTGGTGGAGTCACCGTCCCTGGGGGTGTTCAAGAAAAGGCTGGATGAGGCACCTAGTGCCATGGTCTAGTTGATTGGATGGGGCTGCATGCTAGGTTGGACTGGATGATCTTGGAGGTCTCTTCAAACCTGACTGATTCTATGATATGCAGACATCATTCTCAGATAAATCAGACCATTCCTTTAGCAGGAAAACCTGGGTAGAGATGAAAGACCCTGCTACAAAATTTACTTCCAGGCTAGATGCACATCCACAAATTATCTCAGACTCCTTAAACAAACCAGTGTTGAGACTGAGTACAAGTTAGTAAGAAATTATCTTCTGAGCAGGAAAACACTAGAAAATTCCAACAGCAAAAAGCATTTCAAACTGGAAAACCAGATTAAAATGTCAAAATACTTAACTTCTAAGATTTCTCTTTCTTTTACATGAGGGGGTTAGGTGAATCCAATTTGTTTCACTAATAACATTTCAAAACGAATATAGTTTGTTGGGAAAAACAATATATTCCATTCAGAAAATACAGATGGAAGTGGGTTTTGTCCTAATCTGTGGAAGTTGTGGGGTTTTCTAGCTCAAAGTATCTTACTTTATTGAAAGCAATACCTTTAGTATGTTACTTATTGAAGGCAATACCTTTTGCACATAAGCACAAAATGGTTATATTTCAAATTACAATACTGCTTACTTTTTTCAATAGTATAGAATGAATCATAGAATCATAGAATGGTTTAGGTTGGAAGGGACCTCAAGGATCATCCAGTTCCAACCCCCTGCCATAGGCAGGGACACCTCCCACTAGAGCAGGCTGCTCAAGGCCTCATCCAGCCTGGCTTTAAACGCCTCCAGGGAGGAAGCATCCACAACCTCCCTGGGCAACCCGTTCCAGTGTCTTACCACCCTCACTGGAAAGAACTTCCTCCTAACATCCAGTCTGAATCTCCCCTCTTCCAGCTTAAACCCATTCCCCCTCGTCCTAACATTACTAGACCGTGTAAATAGTCCCTCCCCAGCTTTCCTGTAGGCTCCCTTCAAATACTGGAAGGCCACTATAAGGTCTCCTCGAAGCCTTCTCCTCTCCAGGCTGAAGAGCCCCAACTCTCTCAGCCTGTCCTCATAGCAGAGGTGCTCCAGCCCTCTGATCATCTTCGTGGCTCTCCTTTGGACCCGCTCCAGCAGTTCCATGTCCTTCTTGTATTGGGGGCTCCAGAACTGCACACAGTACTCCAGGTGGGGTCTGACGAGAGCAGAGTAAAGGGGGAGAATCACCTCCCTTGCCCTGCTGGCCACACTTCTCTTGATGCAGCCCAGCACTCGGTTGGCTGTCTGGGCTGCATGTGCACACTGCCGGCTCATGTTGAGCTTCTCGTCGACCCAGACCCCCAGGTCCTTTTCCTCAGGGCTGCTCTCAGCCATTCACCACCCAGCCTGTATCTGTGCCTGGGATTGCACCAACCCAGGTGCAGGACCTTACACTTGGCCTTGTTAAACGTCATGAGGTTGGCCTGGGCCCACCTCTCCAGCCTGTCCAGGTCCCTCTGGATGGCATCCCTGCCCTCCAGCAAGTCAGCTGTGCCACACAGCTTGGTGTCATCTGCAAACTTGCTGAGGGTGCACTCAATTCCTCTGTCCATATATATCTGAAAGGAATTGGTTTAATTTATGCCTTATAAACACTCAAAGATTATTGAGTGGCTATTGTGTTCTCTCTGTCATTTCTACAACAAACAGTTAAGTATGTGGAACTTGGACAGAAAAAGGACCTAATCATATAATGACTTAATGTAGAGATTATAAGAACAATTCGGGATCAAATAGCCCTTGATCAATCTAAGCTAGCTTCATTAATCCTGTTTTGAGCAGGGACCTGACTTAGTGAGGCCCCTTCCAACCTCAGTTCTATGACTTAATGATTTATACTAATGAAGCAATAACAGCAATTACATTTTTACCTATAGATAACACCGAATCGTTCATAAAGAAGTAAGTGATGATGTTTTCAAGTGTTTTATAAGTCCTAGGGTTTTAGCACAATCTGTGCATTAATATTACCCAGCACTCACATAAAAAAAACATTAATCTTTAACATCATTATGTCCCTAGTAAAACTATAAAGTAAATATTACTTTAACATAATTAGGTATAGCCAATGTGCTGCGTACTTAAGCAATGACTGGGGAAAAGATCTCTCCTCTTTCTAAACACACTTTTAAACTGTTCAATTAATAATGTCTATGAGCATTTGTAAATTACAGTAATTTGGTTAGCTACAATATAGTTACTCTATGCAATCCTGTCTGTTGACATTACATTTGCAATGTATTCCTAGTTCTCCTGATTTCCCCCCCGCCTTTGTTTCTATGCAGCTTGAATAAAATCTAAAACCCAGTAAAGGTTTAGATTTGTTATGTAACGTCATTGAGAGTGTTAATAATAAAAACTTTGAAATGTTTATTAAAAAAACCTCCAGCAGGATGCAATTCGCAGCTTCTGAATATGTAGACACTGCAGATGTGTTGTGGAGAGGTCCTCAGTGAAAAATAATTAGGTTGTTAAAAGTAATTTCTTTTGAAAGAGATATATATCGCTTCCTAGAAGCAACCATGAGTGCTTAGATGATCAGAGAAACTGGCAATGGTGCTCTCAACCAAAATAATCAGCTCAAACTAGCTGGGAAATAATCATAGAATCATAGAATGATTCAGTTGAGTTGGAAGGGACCTCAAAGATCATCCAGTTCCAAACCCCCACCATAGGCAGGGACACCTCCCACTAGAGCAGGCTGCTCAAGGCCTCATCCAGCCTGGCCTTGAACACTTTCAGAGAGGGAGCAGCCACAACCTCCCTGGGCAACCTGTGCCACTGTCTCACCACCCTCACTGGAAAGAACTTCTTCCTAACATCTAGTTTAAATCTCCTTTTTGCCAGTTTAATCCCATTACCTCTCGTCCTGTCATTACAGGACCTTATCAATAGTCCCTCTCCAGCCTTCCTATAGGCCCCCATCAGATACTAGAAGGCCACTCCAAGGTCTCCTCAAAGTCTTCTGCAGGCTGAAGAGACCCAACTCTTATAGCCTGTCCTCATAGTAGAGCTGCTCCAGCCCTCTGATCATCTTCGTGGCCTCCTCTGGTTCTTGCTCCAACAGTTTGATGTCCTTCTTGTGTTGGGGGCTCCAGAACTGCACACAGGACTCCAGGTGGGGTCTGACGAGAGCAGAGTAAAGGGGGAGAATCACCTCCCTTGCCCTGCTGGCCACACTGCTCTTGATGCTGCCCAGGAAATATGAAATAATACTAAACAAGTGATTATATGGGCAGTAGAAGTAAGATAAGGCAAACAAGCATAGTTTTACTCTTCAGTGAGTGGATAAAAGTTAGTCAATGACAAATAAACATGGTAAATTATTTGTCCTTCCGGAGGCTCACAGGATATTAGGGGTTGGAAGGCACCCATAGAGATCATCGAGTCCAACCCTCCTGCCAGAGCAGGACAATACTATCTAACACGGATCACAGAGGAACACATCCAGACAGGCCTTGAAAGGGTCCAGGGAAGGAGACTCCACGACCCCTCTGGAGAGCCTATTCCAGTGCTGTGACACTTCCAGTAAAGAAGTTCCCCCTTGTGTTGAGGCAGAACCTCTTTTGCTGCAACTTACACCCATTGCTCCTTCTCCTAGGATGAGGTCTGCTGAATCTCTAAGGAAAAACAAATTATCTTGGATATGAATGGTTTTGTATTAGACAAGTTAACACGAGACAAGCATAGTATCTTAATGCAATAGAGAACTGATTATTAACGTGGCTAACAATAAGTGAAAGAGGTTATAGAAGACTTTAGGAAAAGAAAAAACAACAGAGGAAACTTCAACTCTCTTCAGTATTTCTGTGGTGGTAGGGGAATGAAATCTTCTGATACTTAGTTCTAAACTCTAAAAGAATAATAACCAAAAAACTGCATAGTGTTTGATCAACAAAGGCAAAAGGACTTGGAAGTTAAGATCAAGAAAGAGCCATACATTTGCAGAATCCAGTAATTTGCTAAAGCTTGCAATGAAAAGACATGTTAAAATATGTTTTCAGTTCCAGTTATGTACAATAAATTTATCTCCACAACTAAAGAAAAGTTTGGCTTCAGTAGGTGATTCACTGTAAGCTCTGACTTCCAAAATCAGCTTTTCCTACATGCACTTATCACGGCTGTAATAAAGCATATTGCTGAAATGGGATTATTGCCACTTACTAACCATTTTGCAATATGTAATACTGTGATAACCTGAAAGTCATCTATGAATCCTGACTATGAATTTATTTGAGTATCTAAGACAAAATAAGAGATTTTGGCCACAACTCATATGAGGCAGGCTGTCTTATGATCACACTGCCAACGACTAACCCCCACTAGTCATGCCCACTGCATTGCATTTGGCTTTGAGTGTCCTCTCCAGAGAATACTTTGTAACCTTAACCCATTATTTTTATTTCAGGGGATTTTTAGTTCAAAACACCTGACAGCTGTGTCTCTGGACTTGTCAGAGTATTAGTGTGATGATATGAAACTGAAGGAACACAATGCATATGCATGGCTTGGAGGTCTCTCAAGATGTGTGAATGTACAAACCTTGCTGAAATCTTGCTGAAAGACTACATAGAGCAAAAAGATCCAAATTTGGTGCTGTTTTATCCATGTGTCACGTTTCAGGAATCAATTGTCTGTTCCTGGGACTTGCTTGAGAGTGAGCTACTGAGAGTAATCCAGATGACATCCAATGTGCATACCAAGAAGATAAACAATGCAGGACATGCAGGTTTCGGTACTCAGACATGTTTAATCTCTTTTCTCCTTTTAAGGTTAAGACCATTGCTAATTAAGAGACTCAGTGCAACACAGCACTGACCATTTGAAGGGAGTTTAGAAGACTGAAGAAATGGTAAATACCATGAGTCAATAAATCATAGAATCATAGAATCAACCAGGTTGGAAGAGACCTCCAAGATCAGCCAGTCCAACCTAGCACCCAGCCCTATTCAGTCAACTAGACCATGGCACTAAGTGCCTCATCCAGGCTTTTCTTGAACACCCCCAGGGACAGTGACTCCACCACCTCCCTGGGCAGCCCATTCCAATGCCAATCACTCTCTCTGGCAAGAACTTCCTCCTAACATCCAGCCTAGACTTCCCCCAGCACAACTTGAGACTGTGTCCCCTTGTTCTATTCCTGATTGCCTGGGAGTAGAGACCAACCCCCACCTGGCTGCAACCTCCCTTCACGTAGTTGTAGACAGCAATGAGGTTCCCCCTGAGCCTCCTCTTCTCCAGGCTAAACGACCCCAGCTGTCTCAGCCTCTCCTCATAGGGTTTGTGTTCCAGGCCCCTCAACAGCTTTGTTGCCCTTCTCTGGATACGTTCCAGCATCTCAATATCCCTCTTGAATTGAAGATCCCAGAACTGGACACAGTACTCAAGGTGTGGCCTGACCAGTGTTGAGTACAGGGGAAGAATGACCTCACTCCTCCTACTGGCCACACTGTTCCTGATACAGGCCAAGATGCCATTGGCTCTCCTGGCCACCTGTGCTCATCTTCAGCTACTGTCTACCAGTACCCCCAGGTCCCTTTCTTCCTGACTGCTCTCCAGCCACTCTGTCCCCAGCCTGTAGCGCTGTCTGGGATTGTTGTTGTGGCCAAAGTGCAGAACCCTGCACTTGGCCTTGTTCAACCTCATCTCATTGGCCTCTGCCCACCCATCCAGCCTGTCTAGGTCCCTGGACATGTGATAATACTCCCCTTCAAACAAACATCAATATTTTGGAATACAAAGAAGGCAATAACTTAGCACACTGAACATACAGTTGGAAAATCACAAGTGAGTCAGTGTGCAGCCTGTCACAGCAGTGAAATCACTTCTGGCTGTATTTTAGGTATTCTGCAATAACGTAAAAAAAAACAAACAGAAAGAGATTTCCAGCACTGTTGCTCTAATTACCAACATAGTTCAGGAGGGTGGACAACATCACTGTGTGTACTCTCCAGAAAATTGAGTGCTGTAAGCATATATGGATTTTAGAGTTGTAAAGAGCTGAACAAAGTAGCAGTGCAGGAAACAGGATATTGTGGACCCCTTAGAGGTCAATTGGACAACTGAGTTTTAAAATGAAAGGTTGTAAAAGTTGCTGGATAGTGAGTACCATAAAAGAAGATTTATTAGACATCAGATGTATCACGTGGAAAAGAGTGCCAAACAAACCTACAGATGAGGCTCACTGGAGACAAAGAGAGTCTTGAGCTAACAGCAAAGTTTAGGTTTTAAGGGAATATTACAGGCAATTTAAAGCAAAGTAAAGTTCTTTAATTTTATCATTGCAACGTAATGCTTGCAATTTAGAATCTGAGAGCATTTGTGTGGCTGGATGTTAATTTTTTATGCTTAAAATAACAATATAGTACGAAGTGTATTTGGGAAAATTACTTGGCAATGTCCTTACAAAGCACACAAAAGCATTTTTCACAAAGGAATAACGACCTGCTGTGATATCTGTTTTTTTGTGTTCCATATATATTTCACTTCTCTCTCTCCTTACTGTTTTTATCAGAGATGCATCTTCCACATACAAATGGGGTAATGTGGTAGTGACATTATATGTGGGTTCTTTAAGGGACAGAAATGAACCAGTTTGTGAATTGTCTGTCTTAGGAATGCCCAGGGAAGTGATGGAATCACTATACCTGAAAGAGTTAAAGAAAAATAAACAGTGTCGATGTGGTGTTTAGGGACATGGTTTAGTGATGGGCTTGACAGTGTTAGGTTAATGGTTGGATTTCATGGTCTTGGAGGTCTTTTCCAACCTTGAAGATCCTGTGATTCCGAGATCTATGAGACCCAACAAGTATAACATGAGACACTGTGGTAAGAATATCTTTAGCCTCTTGCAGAACTGACTGACCAAAAACATCTCAACAGAAAAGGACCTGAGGGTCCTAGTGGAACTGTCCTCAGTGTGTTACTGAGCATGAGTCAGAAATACATGTTCATACCAATTGTCCTACTTATATACTGGCCTACACTACCAAAATCGTAGACACCAGGTGAAGGAAAGTGGTTATTACTCTTAGCTCAGTCCTTGGAGGGCAGCTGGTTACAATAAAGCATCCAATTTTGTTCAGTGCAAGAGCTGTAGCAACAAGGAGAAAGGAATTCAGTGGAGAATTGAGCAGGGAGATAGAACCTTGTTGAGACCAGGACAACTTGGTTTATTTAGCCTACAGGAAAAGGGGAGGAAAAGAAAGCTCAGAAGACAAATGAAAAATCTCTTGACATGAGAGTGATCAAGTTTGCACAAAGAAGCTTTGGAGTTTCCAGACCTGGATCTTTTTCCAGAAGTTCTCCAGAAGTCATCCAAATGAGACATTGAACAACCAGATGTGACAAAAGCTGTCCCTGATTTCTGAGACTGCTTGGATTAAATGACCTCAGGAGGTCCCACCAAAATGACTTGTCCTGTGACTTCTTGATTCTGTGATTCTATTTCTCTGTCATATCCAATATCCTCATGATTATCGCTCTCTTCTTAAAGTTGTGACAACACTGACAGGTGCATTTGATTTACATCACTTTGTACATACAATAAACAAAACCCACTCAGCGTTACAAGAAGCAATCTCAGGCTTACTGCAAGCATTCTAGGACAGCACCAAGCCCACTAGAAAACAAATGCCTCACAATCTGTCTGCAGGGCTTGATCTCATTCCCACCACATTCAGAGAGAAATCTGGAAGCTGATGGCTTATAGCAGTGAGGAAATGTGGCTCTCACCAGTGTTAAGCTGAAAAATACCATATTTGACATTTCACTCCCTAACTCCTAATGTGCTTCTCATAATTTTCCCACCAAAATAGCATATCAAGTGTGTTACTGTTCTGCAGTTTGCAAACCATTCAACTTATGGTGACACTTTTTTAATTACATGTAAGGGTAATGTTTTATATTCAAGAATAACAGAAGGCCCTACTTTAAAGTTACTTTAGTGTATGTTCATTAAATGAGCTCAAGAATAGCAAATGCCTGCAGTAAAATCTTTCTTTGACAAGTAGGAGAACGAATTCCTGAAGAAGAATCTGTTCATTGCATCGTTAACTACTGCTGTGAGTCATGGAAGGAGATCACAGCACTCTGTAACAAGTCTTACCAATCCTGAATCAGAGCCTGCATTTTCATAGCAGTGAATCTCATCCTCTCACATGATTCCCATTTTCTTTTGTATGATTATTTAAAATGTCATAGATTTATAGGATAGTTTAGGTTGGTGGGGACCTTAAAGATCATCTAGTTCCAACCCCCCTGCCATGTGTAGGCACCTTCCACTAGATCACTACTCCCCACCCGGAGTACTGTGTGCAGTTCTGGAGCCCCCAATACAAGAAGGACATCAAACTGTTGGAGCAAGTCCAGAGGAGGCCACAAAGATGATCAGAGTGTTGCAGAACCTCTGCTATGAGGACAGGCTATGAGACTTGAGTCTATTCAGTCTGGAGAAGAGAAGGCTTCGAGGAGACCTTGGAGTAGCTTTCCAGTATCTGATGGGGGCCTACAGGAAGGCTGGGGAGGGACTATTGATGAGGTCTTTTAATGACAGGATGAGAGGTAATGGGATTAAACTGGCAAAAAAGAGATTTAAACTAGATGCTAGGAAGAAGTTCTTTCCAGTGAGGATGCTGAGACACTGGCAGAGGTTGCCCAGGGAGGTTGTGGCTGCTCCCTCCCTGAAAGTGTTCAAGGTCAGGTTGGAAGAGGCCTTGAGCGACCTGTTCTAGCGGGAGGTGTCCCTGTCTATGGTGGGGGGTTGGAACTGGATGATCTTTGAGGTCCCTTCCAACCTAAACCATTCTATGATTCTATGATCATGTTGCTCAAGGCCTCGTCCAACTTGGCCTTGAACACCTTTGGCATTCATGACCTCCCTGGGCAACCTGTTCCACCTACATCCTAAAATCTTAAATCCTCCCTCCTGCAAGCCTCGATCCACTCCCTCCAGTGCTATCACGGCAAGTCCTTGTTGAAAGTCCCTTCTCAGCTTTCCTGTAGGCCCCCCTCACATGCTAGAAGATCTCTAAAAGGTCTCCCTAGAGCCTTTTTTCCTTCAGGTTGAACAGCCCCAGTTCTCTCAGCCACCATGTCCCTCATAGACTGGGGACACCAGAACTGGACACCGTGCTCCAGGTGTGGTCTCGTAAAAGCAAAGCAAAGGGACAGAATCACCTCCCTTCTCCTGCTGGTCATGTTTCTTTTGATGCACACCAGAACACGATTGCCTTCTGGGCTACAAGTGCACATCACCTGCTTGTGTTAAGTTTTTCAACCAACACCCTCAAGTCTTTTTCCTCCATACTGCCCTTGAGCCACTCCCAGTCTATATTTGGGATTGCTCCAGCCCAGCAGTAGGGCCTTGCACTTGGCCTTGTTGAAGTTCATGAAGTTGGCTTGAGCCTACCTCTCAAGTCTGTCCCTTTGGATGTCATCTCTTCCCTCCAGCATGTCAACTGGACCACACGGCTTGGCGTCATCTGCCAACTTGCTGAGGGTGCCTCAATCCCATGTCAGTGACAAAGATGTTAAACCCCTGAGGGACACCAATTGTCACTGGTCTCCATTTGGATATTGTGCTGTTGATCCACGATCTCTGAGTTTGGCCATCCAGCCAGTTTCCAATCCAGTGAGTCATCCACCCCTCAAGTCCATATTTTTCCAAGTGAGTGAAGAGGGACTTCTTGTCACATTAATGTTATATGAATTCTCAGGTTACCACAAGGAAAATTTTGCCACACTATAGTCTGTTAATGTGATTCTTCCATTTCTGAGCCACAATAATTCTTTTGCTCTCCTGAATGTTGTTAACATTCATCAATGTATTAATACCATGGAGATCAATATAACCATTTAATCTCCTGAATACTTAAAAATATGCAGTTTTTTCTCCTGGAAATACCATAACTAATTCTCACCTGGTTTATGCTGAGAGCATTACATTTAATATATATGCACAGAAGGAAAAGCAAATAATAGCATTAAATTTTGAGTATTGAAAACTGCCTACATGATGGTACCTGGACCATGGATGAACCCATCGTAGAACTGCTAACAATTCAGAGGTAAAGAATAGCATCAGCATGAAAATGTTGGGAAATCAAAATTCATCTAGTTATTTATGTGAAAACACTGCGTGGTTTTTAAACCTCCTGTCAGAGATAAAAGCAGAAAATGTTGACATTTCCCCTTTACCTTTTGTCAGAGAAGAAAACCAAGAAGAATTGGATCATTCTCCTTAAGAACTTTAGGCAGTTTCCCACTGTTTTTGATAAAGTCAGATTGGATTCCACTTTTACATTCATGAGTATACAACTCCACTGGCAATTTAGAACGCAAGAAGGGTTAGATTTTGATAGTAGGCTGAAGATGAGCCAGCAGTGTGCCCAGGTGGCCAAGAGTGCCAAGAGCATCCTGGCCTGTATCAGGAACAGTGTGGCCAGTAGGATGAGGGAGGTTATTCTGCTCCTGTACTCAACACTGGTCAGGCCACACCTTGAGTACTGTGTCCAGTTCTGGGCCCCTCAATTGAAGAGAGATGTTGAGGTGCTGGAACGTGTTCAGAGAAGGGCAACAAAGCTGGTAAGGGGCCTGGAACACAAACCCTATGAGGAGAGGCTGAGGGAGCTGGGGTTGTTTAGCCTGGAGAAGAGGAGGCTCAGGGGTGACCTCATTGCTGTCTACAACTACTTGGAGGGAGGCTGTAGCCAGGTGGGGGTTGGTCTCTTCTCCCAGACAACCAGCAACAGAACAAGGGGACACAGTCTCAAGTTGTACCAGGGGAAGTCTAGGCTGGATGTTAGGAGGAAGTTGTTGCCAGAGAGAGTGATTGGCATTGGAATGGGCTGCCCAGGGAGGTGGTGGAGTCACCATCCCTGGAGGTGTTCAAGAAAAGGCTGGATAAGGCACTTATTGCTGTGGTCTAGATGACTGGATAGGGTTGGGTGATAGGTTGGACTGGCTGATCTTGGAAGTCTCTTCCAACCTGGATGATTCTATGATTTGCCTCCCCAGCACTACCAGCACCCTAATACAGATGGCAGGATCACAGCAGGATTTGCTTTGGCTACAATACTGCTTTAATTATGATTGGAGATTGCTGGTGTCAAAATAGTAAAACTGTATAAGAATAATATTTGGACTTGATTGTGGCACCCATTGATAGAACAGGAGGAGACAGTCTCAAACAGCACTAGGGCAGGTTTAGGCTGGATGTTAGGAAGAAGTTCTACACAGAAAGAGTGATTGCCCAGGAAGGTGGTGGAGTCACCATCCCTGAAGGTGTTTAAGATGAGGCTGGATGAGGCATTAGGTGCCATGGTTTAATTAATTAGAAGGGTTAGGTGATAGGTTGGACTCGATGATCCTAGAGGCCTTTTCCAATCTGGTTAATTCTGTGATTCTGTGAGTTGAACTCAACTCTCGATTCCACTTCTTTAGATTTATGAGATGTCAGATACCTTCCCTGTGTCTAAGATTTTCCATAACAAAAATACAGATTTATTTCTAAAATGCAGAGGAGTCATGGCAAAAAGTTATCTATTGAGTTTGGTTTGACTTTTGCAGTTATTTGTATTATTTTTTAACACAATTTATTTTACAAGTGTGAACTCCATCTCGCCATCCACCTGGGAGGTATTTTTTATTGTGTTGATCTTCCAAATGGACAAACTTTGATGTATAGAGATGTTAATGCTGCCATTTCCACAATCTCATGCAGACACAGCAACCTGCTCTGAAAGGGCACAGCATATTTACGGTCCCTATGGGTGTTTTCAGAACAATATTCTCCAAAACATTCAAGTTCCTGGAGTTCATAAGAGAAAAACTGCATATTTATGGTTTTCACAAACAACACTTGCAGGGATGAATTATGTCAGGGGCAGATTCATGCAATTAGTTCTTCAGGTGTTGAGGTTTTCCTGGTGAAATTAAGTTACTATGCAAGTTAGCCTAGGAGTGAGGGCCAAGTCCCAGATCTGCTGCTAGTAAAAATGTATCAAGAAAGACAAAGGTTTCCCCTGCTCCACACCAGATGAACAGTACTAATGCACTGTTCTCACCTCACCCTAGGGCCTCGCAATGAGGTCCTCTGGATGTTGAGTGAAAATGGAAGTGAGATTCATTGTTTTGGTGCAAAGTCAGAAGCCTAATGGAAGACAGGCAGCAGTCTTGGAGGCTGAAGAAAGACTGAGGCTTTTCAGAGGTCACTGAGACTTGCTGAGAAAAATCAGCCAGTAAGAGCAGGAGTCATGGTGTATGCTGAAGCTGGACAAAGAGACAACAGATTTGTGTGATGATGTTCCAGTTTCAAGAATACAGGTGGGACATGAGAGGCCAGAGATAGAGGAGAACGATTTTCAGATGAGAAATCAGAAAAACCTTCTGGATTTGACTGAAAGAAGAGCTAGGAATTAAAGGGGAAAAGGCATATGCTGGGCAAGGGGGGAAAAGACTAGCATAATTTCAGGAGTCAGGAGCTGTGTAAGAATCTTCTTTACAGGCTCAGCTTTATCTCCTTGATTTTTACCTGCCTTCTCTCCTAACCAGCTCCTTATTTAGCAAATTAAACACTGAAGCAAGTACCACTGATGTGAACCATCACTTCTTTAAGATGCATCAGTTAATCCTTAGCATCTTAAGTATCATTAACATTCTAGTTTATGATCTCAGTGTATTGATTTGTTCTCTGAGGGTCTTTTGCTAACAAAAATAAGTCACCTACTCACATGCTGCAAGTATTTTTCAAAGTGAAAAAAAAAAACAAAACCCAAACCCAGTATTTTGCTACAAAATATCAAGGGGGAAAAAAAATTAAAGAGTGATTTTTTTTTTTTCCCTTGAAAACACTATAGAGGTCATAGCACAGATGTTGTGAACAAATGTTTGTTTACACTGATGCACCAAATCTTTTTACCATACAGATGGCAGGAATGCACTATGGTTAACATTTGCCTGAAGGTCGTGAATTTGGCACTTCCTTATAAGAAAACATTTTTATATCCACTTCCTCTTGGTGGTTTTTTGTGTAGGTTTTTGAGTGTTAATTCCCTCACATTTCCCTGGGAAGGCAACCATGTTGTAACAGGTGTTGCTGAGCAGCTGTGCGGTAGGAAAAGGGCAACTATGATTGCTTGCTAGTCAATTTTTGGAAGCTTTGAGATCATGAGGATAATGCTTCTCAGTGATAGTCTAATCCTCTATCAGATGAGTGGTGTTTCCAACCTGAGGGCTTCTAATTCATTAAGGGCTTAAGGGGAGCATACCCCAAGCAGCACAGTGGAATGCCATTCCTAAAAATGATGAAGATTTAATGAGTAGGTGCAACAGTGAAAGCAAAGGGCAGGAAGTTCCTGGCCACCTTCCAGAGGGCTGGAACACCTCTCCTGTGAAGACAGACTGAAAGAGTTGGGGCTGTTCAGTCTGAAGAAGAGAAGGCTCCCAGGTGACCTTATTGTGGCCTTCCAGTATCTGAAGGGGACCTACAAAAAAGCTGGGGAGGGACTTTTCAGGATATCAGGGAGTGACAGGACTGGGGGAAACGGAGCAAAGCTGGAGATGGGTAGGGTCAGGCTGGATGTGAGGAGGAAGTTGTTCACCATGAGAGTGGTGAGAGCCTGGACTGGGTTGCCCAGGGAGGTGGTTGAGGCCCCATCCCTGGAGGTGTTTAAGGCCAGGCTGGATGAGGCTCTGGCCAGCCTGATCAAGGTATAGGGTGTCCCTGCCTATGGCAGGGGGTTGGAACTAGATGATCCTTGTGGTCTCTTCCAACCCTGACTGATTCTATGATTCCAGAATAACCAAAGCAATCCATATCGGGGCAACAACCTATAAATAGTCAGGGTCCCTCCTGAGAAGAAATGCTCATACACAAGTTGCCCATATCACAAAGCAGCTGTGAAGGAGAGGATATGTTACCTGCGACACAGTACCTGTTTGTGGGAGCACACTTTTGACCTATTGCGGCAGAATTAGATTCACCCTGGAAATACCAACATGAGCTCTGGAATAGAGTAAGCCACCTTCATTTTGACAAGAGTATCCACGTGGGAATATAGGTGAGTATAGTTTGTACAATGAAAATCCAGATTTCAGTTTGTTTGAGTCACCCTCCTTAAGCAGGAAAGCAAATGATACTGTGCTCAGGATGTACACTGAGCCATGTCTCACAGAAAGAGAACAGATCTATGTTTCTCAGGACTCTCGTGGCTTTTAAAAATCATACTTCTAGTGCTGACTAAATTGTTTAAAGTGCATAAATTATTCAATATACTTAATCATTCTTTCTGCTTTTGATATAGCTCTTTGCAGGTGAGTATTGTGTTGAAAGTATTCGTTATTTGAATGGGCTCAGTGACCTGTTTTCCATTTTGGTTCCTCTGTGGATAAGCACAACAGTTTACAAATCTGCAAGCTGAATAATTCAGATTGGAATTTCAATCAGGTGGGTCTAGTTATTCACAAATACCATGTAGGCACATGCATACACAGTCATTTGTAGGTTCTTGTCCTGGTGTTGGTGGAACAGAATCCCAGTCCAGCCATGGACTACAGGCCATTAGCTGTCCTGAGTCAGCCAGGACAACCAATTCGAGTTGGCCGTAGGTGTTATCCCAGACCATCAGCATCACACTCAGGATAAAGGGGCAAGTTTGCTGCAGAGAGAAGGGCTTTCTGCTGTTCTTGAGGACTGCCTTTGTGGCTATTGTGGCTACTTCACTTTTTCTGGGCTGAGTGTAACTTTATGTGTTTTATAATGCCACTGGGAACAGTTTGCTTATTTCATTAAATCCGTTTTAATTTCACCTTCTATATCTTCTTTACTTTTCCTGACTCTCCTTCCCTTCTGGAGAGAGGTCATTGAATGATAAAATAACTGCTAGAAATTCGCCCCAGATACAGGCTCACATAGGCAGTTCTTAATTCTCTCTCTTTTTTTCAGATGGTCAAGCTGATATCTTTCAAATGCTGCTGGAAGAGATAATACTCTTTACCAAGTAGGAGATGAGGAAACAGTGGCTGTAAAATGTATTGGCTTGATAGAAAGACTTAATTCCCAGATCCCAGATTCATACCTATGCAATTTCACAGTATATATGTCCAAAGATCCCTCTTAGGCTCCACAAGTGTCATTTAATCAAAGCTCAATGAGAGTGTAAGAGAGCTTGTACTGGGAAGGGAAACCATGCTTAAGGTTTTACAACCAAGAGAGATTGAACTGCGGATCAAAGGATGCCATTACTTTCATTAACAATTGTCAGGCTACAGCTGGATTTTTCTGTTTGGCTTTAATTACACAGCTGAAGGGAAAAACTGAAAAGTTGGGTAAGGTCCAGCAGAGGGTCAACAAGATGGAGAGGGTTGGAGCACCTGACATGAAAAAAGGTGGAAGAATTTTGATTTGTTCAGTATAATCTCGAGGGGAATGCAATTCAGTCTTTTAACACTACAGTTGATAATACAGAAGACTAATGTACTTATGTGGTGTACACAAAGACACATCAGCAGAATGATGAGTGATTGGCACAAGTTGTTTCAGAGGAAATTCTATCTTAATTTTTCTTTTAAACTTCATGAGAATAAGTAAACTTTTAAACAGCTTTCCCAAAGAAGCGATAAAATCTCCATCACCAATTATTTTCAAGACTAACTCTGTTAGACTCCTAGGTATAACCTCATCTGAGGCTGGATCTTTAATAGAAAGTTCAAACAGATGATCTGAAGGGGTCCCTTTCACCCTGGACTTTTCCATGATTCCATGATTTCTATGACATCATGACTTAAATATGTAACATTCTGTCCAAATAAAGTCCTGGGTCTAATTGGATATTTAAGTGTTAACGAGGGTGCATGGACATGTCAGGACACAGCCTTAAAATGTTGTGCTGCTCTTCTGTGTGAAATATTTACCAAACATGACTGCACTAAAAATAAGATCTAGTCAAGAATACCATTTGAAAATTGGACAATTCAGTTGTTCCCTTTACACTCATCACCTGGCAGATGAGTAGATCTAACTCACAGAGTTAAATCTCTGCTGGAAATACAGATTTTGTTAACTCTTAACAAAGGCACAGTGCATCTGTCCAAGCTCTGCAACTTTAACTAGTCATTTCCAATGCTTACACTAGCTTGAGTCTAGTGCCACTTCTGGGATAAAGGGCATTTTTCTCCTCAAGCTATGATCACCCAGCATTAGAGGTGATGCTAGTGAGGAACACGTGTTCACAGCAGCATAAACCCATTTTATGTTACTGTATTTTAATGTCTGATCTGCCTGCATTGCGTGCTCCTAAACAACACATGCCATGAAACAAAGGTGCCAAGGAAGTTAATTGCTGACACTCCCTAAATACTTTTTCCCAGTAAACAGAAGGTACAATGGGTTTAGGATGTGGTTATAAAGAATAATTTTCAAAAATACTACAAGGTTTCTGTAATGTCCAATGTGTTGTGACTGAAGTCTGTGCCCATCCATGAAGAGATTCATAAACTTTAAGCAGTCTGTTAATCTGATCTCTTTGCGCTTGAATTTTTGCCCCTTTGAGCACATCTCAGCAGTGATATAATTCTCCTGAACCATAACATGACTGAATATAACACGATATGCCTTTGCAACAAATCGTGTTTCATGCTTGGTTTCTACCAGTGTAGACTAGAAGGAAATTTGTTTAGTTTAGGAGTGGCTGCTATAAAATTGCACAGGTGAGATCCACATCTGGCCTGTAAGCAGCTGAGGACTAATTTCCAAGTCAAATAACCACTACAATTACCAGTGAAATGTCATTTCCTTCTGAAGTTTGGACCATTAGTACAGGAAGGCATAGAAATTAGAAATTTGTGATGATACTGGCACGCTATTCCAATACAGTTTGGAAGAGGGATAGGAGAGAGGACTTGTCCTGGAAGTGTTGTAGTGTGTGACAGAAGTTACCTTTATGGTAATGTGACATTTTGAAAATCCTAGCTGTAGAAGCACTATCGTCCTAATCCACTTCATATCACATCAGAGCAGAGAATAAATGCTGGCATCGAGTGCAGGACTCACCTGCTTCTTCCAAAGTATAATCTGGGATAGGTTTCTTCAGGCTATGCCAAAATAAATAAGAATCTCGATTTTAATTTGTTGTTAAACATTTCATCTAATTCAACACTACCTGATTGTAACAGAAATGATAGGAAACTTGAATGACCTCTAGCAATGACTTTAGAACGGTACAAATGTTACATGAGTAGAATATTCCCTTTTTCCTCCCCCATACACACTGCTTATGCTTGGAATAGTCTTTAAAATATGTGTGAGACTCTAAGAGATGGTTTGCCACCTATGGAGACAATTCACTGCCCAAACTGCAGGTACTGGGGAAAGCCCAGTTAAGATATCCTCAGGTCCCCTGGTATACATTTTTCTCAGAGTCATGGGGATTTGTTGGAAAACTGGACCCTGACCAAACTCTCACAGACATTAAATGGAAAAAATGCCATTGATTATGTTATAGGCAGGTTACAACTCAAGCCATTGAAAATAAAGACTTTGGAGGTCTGCCTGACAAACATAGTCATGCTTTGGACACACCTGACTTATAATTTGGTCACTGAAATGCTCTGCTTCAAGGAACAGAATCCTTCTGTCAGATCAGATTTGGAAAAAACCCTTATAAACCATCATACAAAACTATGCAGGATTTCAGTGGTGTTTAGGGAAGACCCTAATACATTGTCATTGACTCATAAACTAACAGTGTCCTTTTAGAAGCCGGTGCAACTAACACAGAAACTAATTAGTTATGTCCTCTGCAACATCTAACATTTGAAGCTCTTTATTGACAGACAATTTACGAAGCCATTGCAGTAGTACCTAAGAATGACTGTGATAGAAATTGGACACAGATGCTCGTTCATGTCTCTCAATCCTAAAAGTATGTGAGTTTCCCTCCAAATTCTTCATGGGTTTGGACTTATTAGGGTGCTACAAGGGATTTATCAGTGTCACATCTATTCTCATCCACTTCCTAATCACACATTTCCTAGCCATAGTGTTGCCAGGAGCCTCTATTAGAAGCACAGACAGATGGCAATGGCAGCATCTTTCCATACCCACATCAGCCAGAAGATAGTCCTGTCACAAATGGCTTTGAACCAGAACTTGTGTATTTGCAGGCAATTGCAGAAGTTCTGCTATGACAAAAACACCCAATGGGTCTTGACTTTGGGGAATGCTTCATGGCCCTTATCACCTCAAAGTCTGGATTAGACTGGAGGAGGAGTAAGGGGGTGATTTGACCTTCTCATTCTGCAAAGGTTCTCTTTGGAGCTGAGCTTTTAACCAGTGATTAGACCAGAGAGTCTTGCAGATAGATTAGTTCTTCATTAAGCAGTCATGCTTAATTAAAATAGATATAATTTTATTTTCTCATTTGAATTATTGATGCAAAGTTGTGGGAAGAAAAGTCAGAGTAGATTAGTAATGCATGCTGTTGGGTTATTCTTTTTTCCATATGAAATATCTTTCTACCATCTTCCTATATTCATAATGCTCACGATCAAGCCGGCGTATGACTGAGTTTTCAATTCTTTGCTTCTTGCTTGGTAGGCTTCTGATATGGAAATGTTTAGTTTTTGTAAAATGGCTTGAGCCAAGGTTAAAAATCTCAATCCCTTTTGAAAGACACTAAACTGGTTGAAAAGTGTCACTTCATGATTGATCAACATCATCTCCAATAGCACCTGATACAGTATATAAAAGTCTTGTTTAACTGTTTCAAAAAACAAGTGTCAGTCTTAGAAACAAAGCAAAACAAGATTAGATTAATAAATCTCAGTCAAAAACATACAGCCAGATGTTGATCTCACATGGCTGATTTGTTTCAATCAAAGCATGCAGGCCAGCAGTCTCCTTGCTGTTTCAGATGAAGGCTAAGATTTTTATGCAATTCAGTTTTGTAGGTTGCATTGGGTTGGAAGGGATCCTCAAAGGGCATCTTGTCCAGGGATCAGTGCTGGGCCTGGTCCTGTTCAATATCTTTATCGATGATCTGGATGAGGGGATTGAGTCCGGCATCATTAAGTTTTCGGATGACACCAAGCTAGGAGCAGGTGTTGATCTGTTGGAAGGTAGGAGAGCCCTGCAGAGGCACCTGGACAGGCTGGATGGGTGGGCAGAAGCTAATGGGATGAAATTTAACAAGGCCAAGTGCAGGGTTCTGCACTTTGACCACAACAACCCCAAGCAATGCTACAGGCTGGGGACAGAGTGGATGGAGAGCAGCCAGGAGGAAAGGGACCTGGGGGTACTGGTGGATAGTAGGCTGAAGATGAGCCAGCAGTGTGCCCAGGTGGCCAAGAAAGACAATGGCATCCTGTATCAGGCCTGTATCAGGAACAGTGTGGCCAGTAGGACGAGGGAGGTTATTCTGCCCCTGTACTCAACACTGGTCAGGCCGCACCTTGAGTACTGTGTCCAGTTCTGGACTCCTCAATTCGAGATGTTGAGGTGCTGGAACGTGTCCAGAGAAGGGCAACAAAGCTGGTGAGGGGCCTGGAACACAAACCCTATGAGGAGAGGCTGAGGGAGCTGGGGTTGTTTAGCCTGGAGAAGAGGAGGCTCAGGGGGGACCTCATTGCTGTCCACACTACCTGAAGGGAGGCTGTAGCCAGGTGGGGGTTGGTCTCTTCTGTCAGGCAACCAGCAATAGAACAAGGGGACACAGCCTCAAGTTGTGCTGGGGGAATTATAGGCTTGATGTTAGGAGGAAGTTCTTGCCAGAGAGAGTGATTGGCATTGGAATGGGCTGCACAGGGAAGTGGTGGAGTCACTGTCCCTGGAGGTGTTCAAGAAAAGCCTGGATGAGGCACTTAGTGCCATGGTCTAGTTGACTGGCTAGGGCTGGGTGCTAGGTTGGACTGGCTGATCTTGGAGGTCTCTTCCAACCTGGTTGATTCTATTCTATTCTATTGTCCAACCCCCCTGCAGTGAGCAGGGACACCTCCAACTAGCTCAGTCCATGGCTTTTGGACAGCACCAAATATAAAGACCTGTGGTAACACCAGAAAGATTGGCAAGAATGGTTAAAGAATTGGCCATTGGCTAATTGGCTAAAGAAGTTACTTTGAAGAAGTGCTTGTTTGTAAGCAGTTTACAGGTGTAAAAGTCAGCTGTCGTCTGTTCTTATCTGATACAACTGTTTACAGTTCATAAGACAGCATAAAAATTAAAACACATTACCACCATTCTCATCTCTATATCTTAAGGAAACAAATGTATATTTACTTAAAATAAAAGCCATCTCTTATTATATTACAACTAGATATTTTCTGGAGGTATTTACAGTTGAATGAGAAAGTATCTGATTTAGTATGCCTAGCTTTTCTTTTCTCTCATTTACCTCTCAGCTGTAATGCTCACAAAGCTTCTTATAATTCAGTAATTTGCATTTCATAGACACAAAATTATGGTCTAAAGATAGCTTAAATAACACAGTAAAGAAAACTTCAGATAAAAAAAATGTGTTTTAACACTGCTAAATATACAGTATGGAAAGATTAGCTGCAGGATTCCTTCTATAGGTCATCACAGCATTATAAAAAATAGCTTTTCATTCATATTTTTATACCTGTATAGCATATATCTTCTAAACATAGCTTTACACTAGGAATAGGTTCTGACTGATATTGAGGTCAGAGTTTTGCCCAGATTTATTTGTTGCATTAAAACTTAGAGTAATTCAAGAATGCTACAGTTACATGAGATGGGACTGTTTTGAATAGACACATGTATTTGACATGAAATGCCTTTCTAAGTGCTCAAACTGAATGGAAGTAATGACTATGTTCACTTTATTAATGGATCATTTTTTAGGACCTCTTTCACTTTGAGAAGGAATTTTATTGTTACGCATACTTTTTTAGTGTATTTTTGCACAAAGATAAACTTTGAGGAAGATTGTTGAAATAGTTTTCCATGATGCTGCCTCAGACAAATGTCTTATCACAACATTTATGGCTAAGAATTCAGAATTAACAGCTTTCTGGATTTTTAGGCAGTAATCTCATTTTAATTTTGCTGACTCCTACAGTGCTGAACTCACTTTTATAGTTTCTCTTCATAAATGAAACAATAGTGAATAGGAAATGCTGCCTGAGTTCATAGAATCAAACAGGTTGGAAGAGACCTCCAAGATCATCCAGTCCAACCTAGCACCCAGCCCTGTCCAATCAACCAGACCATAGCACTAAGTGCCTCATCCAGTCTTTTTTTTAATACCTCCAGGGACAGTGACTCCACCACCTCCCTGGGCAGCCCATTCCAATGCCAATCGCTGTCTCTGTGAAGAGCTTCCTCCTAACATCCAGCCTATAACTCCCCTGGCACAACTTGAGACTGTGTCCTCTTGTTCTGTTGTTGGTTGCCTGGCAGAAGGGACCAGCTCCCACCTGGCTGCAGCCTCCCTCCAGGTAGTTGTAGACAGCAGTTAGTAAAAGAAAATGAAAATCTTTTTTTGTTTGGTTTGGTTTAGGTTGGTTTGGTGGAGTTTTTTGATGGCTTTTGTGGTGTTTGTTTGGGGTTTTTTTTTTGGGCGTTTGTGGTTTGTTTTGCTCTTTTTTTTTCTATTGGTTGTTTTATTGGTGGTTTGGTTTGGCTTTTTTTGTTCCCAAAGACATAAGATGCTCTTGCACAGAAAGCCACATATTTTAGTCTGGTGAGTTGTGGAGTAAGACATGAAGTCATTTGTCACTAAATCTAATCTGAGCAGCCACTTCAGAGACTTACAGTAATGCAATGATTGTGCCATTGACAGCATCAAATTCCCTCACAGCTCGCTGAAAACAGTATTGTGTAATGTTTTCTCAAAGCAGGCAGTATTCTAACAGTGCCAGACAATCAAGGAGGGATGAAGAAGCCAGATTCTACAGAAGGATAAGCAGGAATGATACATGTGGCTCCTTCATTTGAGGAAGGAGCAGCTGGCTGTCTAAAAGAGGAATCCAGATGTGAGATACTGCTCCTGTAAGCAAACAGGATCAGAGTGGGATGATGGAATCTTTACAGAACTTTGTAAAAACTCATCCTCTGGGACATGTGTATGAGGCTGTAAAACTCCACGGCTACATCCAGCAGAGCTCCAAGAGCTGCTGAAGCTGATACCATTCATGCACTACTTTCCATAATACAGGCCATAAAAGGAACAAGACATTATGCCTTTCTACTCTGCTAGAAAGACAATTAATTATGCAAGAATGTGTATTTAAATATGCCTTCTAAAGAGCTAATTTTTTCCTAGCCACTCCCTCTATTTATCTTCTCCCTCTGCACCAGTGGCTTTCCACAAACCCTTGCTCTTTCACTTTTCTGTATGACATTGATACTTTCAAAGGAGCAAAATCAAGACTCTGAATATCTGGTTTGCTCTTGCTTTAGAGCGGTAACAGCAGGTCCTCATCTAAGAAGGCCAGTTCTGTACAGCCCTGGTGCTGGACCACTGTTAAGCTATCTTTGAAATGTTGCTCAGGAGGTGCAGTGATGTACAGCTTGCTCCTCTCCTTCTCCCTCTTGACTGCCACTAGCCTGGCAGAAACACAGGATGAAAAGGCGTCATTGAGGGCAGAATAAATTTGCTGTCCCACATACCTCGCTTGAGTGCAGGTGGAGGAAGACTAAGAAGTGACTCAAGACTTGGTTTCAGTTTTAAGCTAGCAGTGTGGTCTCATCAGCACCTGGGGCTGCAGGCTGAGTAATGTGTGACTCTGGCAGACAGTCCTCTGGTGCATTAGAAGAAAAAGCAGGAAAAAATCGTGGTTCCTGGAACCAAAACTTTCTTTCCCTGCTTATGCCCAGGCAGTTCAGCTATGTTCCACCCAGAGGCTTGTGACAAATCCACTTTTACCTGTGCAATTAGCTGTGCTGGCAGCAAGCTCAGCTAAAAGCCTTGGCTTCTGTTGGATAGGGCTAGCCTAAGTATAGACACAACAAAAATAAAAGAGCTGCCTCGGCTATATACACATATCCTGAGACTTCTGCAGAAAGCAAGGACTTTCCATTATAGGTAGCCTAAGACAGTCTCTCTTCTCTTGTGTTGCACTGAAACCTGGTGCCTATGTGTTTCCTTTACCTTGAATCCTTCAGCTGTAATTAGAGCCCTCGTTATCCTTTCTTTTGCCCATTAAAAAAAGAAGTCTGCTCACAAACTTAATAAAAATGGTGTTCTGTAAAATAGAATTAAGTGAATAGTAAAGGCTTCTTCCTGGAAAATGTTTGCTCATTAAATTTGACAGTCATTGCTTATGTGGTAAATGCTGTCAGTGCCAAGAACCCTTTGGCAGTTTCTGCCCGCTACAGGTCCATTATTTTAATTGCCTTTAACCTATAATCAATATTTGCTGCTTTCAATACAACCAGATGCACAGCTAAGCAATACGAGGAGATTTATAGTCTATTGCACCTAATGTTCTGCTTTAATGTGTAGGAGATGCAGCAAAATCTTTCCATCATCAAAACTATTCCAGCTTCTTAGACAGCCTTTGAAAAAAGAAACCAAAGCATCCGCCTGTTTTACTACAACAAAGTTGTAGTGAGCTCTTAGGTCATATTCAGTTGCCTCCATGATTAGAGGGATTAATTAGTAGCTAGTGGAATTTAAGTTGTTTGCAAATGAGAATGGCATTCTGCTTGCAGGAATGGATTGCTCTCATTAACAGCTGTGAAGCTGTGTGTAACCACACCAGCAGTTCAGAGAAGTCAGTGGAACCGGTAAGGTATAAAAGTCAGCTTTCCTCTGTTCTGGGGATCTGCTGTGTGTGACGAGGCAAAACGAAGGACAGAAGTATATCATGCACCTTGTAGGAGTCAGTCTGGGGGCACCAAGAACACTACAACTTCACTTATGCAATTTTGCATTTCTGGAGTGTAGCTTTTGTCTAAAATGTACCTAGGATCTTTGCACCAGTAATATTTGCAAGGCATGACTTTAAAGTGTAAATGACCATCTGAGGATAACTTCTATTGCTTCTCTAGAGATTCTATCTAAATATGACATTTCAATCAAGCCTGTTCAGGTTCTGGATCATGAGCTGTAAACTCCTGTTCCAAAACTGTTGCTACTGAAAGGAAATAATTCTCGGTATAGTTTCAACTTCATCACAATTAGAACAAGTAATCCAATTGACGTAATTTGGGGTAGAATTTAGTCCTCAGAGACTAAGCTGTTTCTTAGGAGAAATTGCCTGAGGGGCATACAATTTAGACTGCTTTCATGCATGGAACAATGTAGAAGCACAAGAAAATACATTTCTCAGTGTGCTCAATTTCACCAACAAAATACGGGTAGCTGAATGAGTAGATACACAAAACTGTATAGAAGGAAGGAAGAGAAAAGACAGAGGCACAGACACAGAGAGGATTGGTTTATGTTGCTAAACCACTGTCCATCACATTTGAAAGGTCCTGGCAGACTGGTGAAGTTCCTGCTGACTGGAAGAGGGCAAACATAATGCCCATCTTCAAGGAGAGAAAAAAGGATGACCCCAGGAACTGCAGATCTGTCAGTCTCACCTCTGTGCTTGGCAAGATCATGGAGCAGATCCTCCTGAAGGCTCTGCTAAGGCAAATGGAAATCAAAGCAAAGTTGATTGGTGGTAACCAGCAATGGCTTCACGAAGGACAAATCATGGCTGACAAATTTAGTGGCCTTTTTATGATGAAGTCACAGCAAAAGTGGACAAGGGAAGAGCAACATCTACCCGGACCTGAGTAAGGCATTTGGCTCTGTCCCACATGACATCCTGGAAAAACAAGGCAAACTGGAAAAACACAGACTTGATGAGTGGAGCACTGCTGGATAAGGAATTGACTGGATGATCACATGCAGAGTGGTGATCAAGGGCACAATGTCCACCTGGAGATCAGTGCCAAGTGTCATCCCTCAGGGGTCAGTGCTGGCACCAGTGCTGTTTAACATCTTTGTCAGTGACTTGGACAGAGGAATTGAGTGCACCCTTAGCAGGTTTGCAGATGACACCAAGCTGTGTGGCACAGTCGACTTGCTAGAGGGCAGGGCTCCATCAAGAGAGACCTGGGCAGGCTGGAGAGGATTGCCCAGGCCAACCTCACGAAATTCAACAAGGCCAAGTGTAAGGTCCTGCACCTGGGTCGGTGCAATCCCAGGCACAGATGCAGGCTGGGTAGGGAATGGCTGAGAGCAGCCCTGAGGAAAAGGACCTGGGGGTCTGATTCTATGTCCGTTCCATTAAAAAGGAATTACTAGGCAATCACTGGATTGTCTGCCTCCAATTCCTAAAAAAAGCATAATCTTATTTTTCTTTGTTTCCCCTATGCTTTAATCTCCACCTATGTTGTTGCCTTGCAAGAACACACAGTTCACTGACTGCTGGTCACTCTCCTACAGCCTGGCACCCAGCTCTCAGAGCTGACACAATATTGCTGCTTGGCCATCTGGCAGAGCACACTTCTACACGGGACCACAGCCCCTCGAGGGACCTGAAGTCCATCTCTAAACTGTAGCTGCACTACTGAGCCAACTCCATAATTTATGCTTATTAATAATACATGTCAGTGAATCACTACTCCTTTAAATTTTAAAACAATTGTTTTGGCATTTTTAATGTTTCTGTGCCATCCATGAACAAGTCTTATTTATCTCAGCTGCAGACCTACTGGATTACAATAATAAAGACACTGGCTCTCAGTGGACAAGAACAACGGCGTTCTGAAGGGAGGTCAGACCAGTAACTATCTAGGAGAAAAGACTGAAGCAGAGCTGTGCATAGGCACTGTCAAAGTTAGGATTTTGCAAAAAGAAAGGAGATGCATCCTTTTGCTGATACCCCACACCAGTATCAGTGCAATTCTCCACACTATGAAGGACTACAACATTTATAAGACAAAGACATTAAATCTGTTAACTTATAACATTAGGCCAAAGATAATAACAACAATACATCTGGTCAGCAGCTCACTGAACCACACACTTTTGAACTCTCCTTACAAGCACCACATATGTTACAGAGCCACTATAACTACTGGCACGCACTGTAAGACACCGAATCATATCTTTTATGCAGTGGAACTCATAAATTAGCCATATAACAACCCAAAGCTCTTAACTGCTGTGCCATGACTAATACAAACAGCTGCTTCCTCTGATAGAATATTGATGGTTTTAAATACTGCCCCTTGGTGACAGTTTTGAGGTCTAGTAAAACAGTCTTTCACACAAACACCGTGTAGGACAGCAAAGGAGCAAGTAAATTGTAGAGCAGACACATAAACTGAAAATGTCACATGTAGCAAACTCATAGTAGGTTAATTGGCCAGCAAGTTATTCTGAACTTAAAGATCCTGTAGACCTCTATATATGCCCCAAAACTATCTGTCAGCAGTTTCAGGCAAAAATACAAATGCACAACTTTGCAATATGCCTTTTTCTACCTCTTAAGAACATAATTTTTCCAAAGCAGAAAATGTAAGGAACCAAAAGTTACATTGCCTGTTCATGAATATATGTGATAGTTTGGGGGTTACCAACCCCCACACACAATGAATTCGCCCAGACTAGACTCAGCCAGCTGGAAGTTAAGGAATGGAGCTTTATAGTCACAGCTGAGCACAATATACAGGCAGATATTTACAATATATTACAATTACTTACAGCTATATACAGAAGTAGACAAGTTAAAAGTAACAGATAAACACAATATCCCTCCCAGAAATCAGAGTGCCCAAGAGGGAATCCCAACCACCCTTCCACCTTCTATCCACCCTCCTCACTTATCCCAGCATCTGCCTTATGTGTAAGGTGCGTTGGAAGAATCAGCAAGGGGGGTTAGAAGCAAGATGTTTAGTGTGTTGCACAGCTCCAGCCAGAAGCAGTTAACACAGCAGAAGCCCAGGGAGAAAACACAGACACTGACTCTCATGTCTATGTTTGTGTCCTTGTTTTTATACATCTCAGCAAACCTATGAGTGAAGTAGACATCACCATTGTTTCCTTTTCACAGTCTATCATCTAATTTTTCTCATTACAGTATTCCAAACAGCCTCAAGCCAGCACAGTGTGTATGGATTATATGCCCAGGATGACTTGTTCAAATACGTCAGGCAAAATTCAGACCAAGTGTAAGTGCTTTTAGAATCAAAAGAAATATCTGCAGTCTGCAGATTTCCAAAGCAGCCCCAAAGCCTTTCTGCAATGATTTCTACTGCTTTTTGCAAGTCCAGCATTTTGCGGTGTTCCTATCCCAATTCCTCAACCCAAGTCTGGCCCACAGTCCCATTATGCAGGATTAGCATCTCCTCTGACATCCAGCAAATTGCTAAATCATAAAAACTATCCTTCCCAAAATACTGTAAGACCTATCCCTGGAACACGACAGACAGACAGAACACTCATCTTCATGCTCATGAATGCCATGAGCCCTGTGGTCTGCAAAAGTGACAGAGCAGCTCTCACACCAAATGATGTTTCTCCTGCTGTACTCTGTGTCACATCAATTAGTTGTGACTCCAATATTTTAGAGTTTATACTTTGTCTTTGCATCAAATTTATAGCTCATAAATTCATTTCCCTAGATTGTGGAAAGAAGACAAGGGAGATTAAGTTTGGCATAGGTAGGCAGAGCTGGGTGTTTTCTAGTTCCCATACTGTTGCATTTTTTTTTTATCCTCAGGTTAAACTGCATTTCTTATTTAAAAACAAAGAAACAATATGAAAAAAAATCTCTACTGGTTAGGATTTTCCAGTTAACTGATGAAAAACTCAGCCTCTTGCATTGACCTGGTATCATTTGTCTGCCAGAAACGTCTGCTTGGATCCTCCTTTACCTATCAAAACTATTTTGAAAGATAAACTGTTTTAGCCCCATTCAAGCAATTTGCATTTTAATTTGCCAAGTAGATCACTCTGATTGTGTATGGCAGTTCCTGGCCTGCTGCTTTGATAGTGTTCTAAGAACACAATTGTGAGTGGTGGTGTAAGTTTACAGTGATAAAAGGGCTCAGGAAAGGCACTTGATCAGACAACGTGGCTTCCAGCTGAGCTCCACAGCATCTCCCCATGGTCTGTACTGTAGAAGCTTCCACAGCACTACAGAATGTGTCCATCTGCAGAGCTTTAAGATAAGTAAATGCTATGTTTGAAACAATAATCTGTTATGTCTGAAATATATAGGAAGGGGCTGGAATTCAAATTTGAGGTTGAATAGACACCACAAGCCACGAAATTCCAAATCAGCTAATTACTAAACCACAAAATATCTTGGATTTTGCGTTAAATTAAGGTTGTGTTATATAATCTTTCCACCAGTTGTAAGAATTTGAAAATGGCTGGCCATAACTGTGGGTTCTTTTAATAAAAAATTGCTAGAAATTTGTTGAAAATAAAAAAAATAAAATCTAGTTTATGATGGGTTTATAATCTGCAAATACACCACCAGGAGGTGGTGGAGTCACTGTCCCTGGAGGTGTTCAAGAAAAGCCTGGATGAGGCACTTAGTGCCATGGTCTAGTTGGCTGGATAGGGCTGGGTGCTAGGTTGGACTGGATGATCTTGGAGATCTCTTCCAACCTGCTTGATTCTATGATTCTGTGATTCTATACTCAGTGGACAAAGCAGAAGTACTTGGTAAGTACCAATAACAGTTGAAAAGTTAATAAAGTCTTATTTGCTCTATAAAGAAAGGAGTAGGTGGACAAATGGGATTTAGTGTGAATCACAAGGGAGACAATATCTAAGATGCAAGGGAGGACAACCAGCAGCTGGACAAGGGGACACAGCCTCAAGTTGTGCCAGGGCAGATCTAGGCTGGATGTTAGGAGGAAGTTCTTCCCAGAGAGAGTGATTGGCATTGGAATGGGCTGCCCAGGGAGGTGGTGGAGTCGCCATCCCTGGAGGTGTTCAAGAAAAGCCTGGATGAGGCACTTAGTGTTGTGGTCTAGTTGACTGAATAGGGCTGGGTGGTAGGTTAGACTGGATGATCTTGGAGGTCTCTTCCAACCTAGTTGATTCTATTCTATTCTATTCTATTCTATTCTATTCTATTCTATTCTATTCTATTCTATTCTAAATAGAAAGCAAATCTCCATTAGATCTGAAAACTTGTGTTCTTTGTGTCATTTAATAATCCAGCACAGTTTCAGAAAGCTAACTGCTGAGACCTAAGCTGGCTGGAGACCTCTTGTGTATTCTAGATTGATCGAGAATCAGTTTCTGATGTCAGATTCAGTTGTCTGCTAGGCATAGGTCTCTGCCTCTGACAGTCTTTTACAGACATAGCTCTTTCAGAGGCAGCAAATGAAGACACACTCTGTACCTAGGTGTGTTATATGCATTTAGAATCATTGAGCTTGTAAAACCAACAGCACACATTTAATGAAAAAAAAATGAAAGAAAAAAGAACAGTAACATGACAATCAGGTTTTAATTAATGTTACACAAAGCTTAGTATGTAGGGAACGTAAACACCTACTGGCTACAAGAAAATTTTCCCACGGGTTTCCCCTGCTGGATGTATGCAGCTATTGAGCATGCAGTATGTTGAGCCACTCCACCTAAGGACTATCCCTACAGCATTTCATCTCCTCCAATTATCTCATGGCTTAGTCTTATTTATATGTTATCTCTTTCTCCTAAGAACATTCTTCACAGTTCTCAGCAGCTATCCAAAGCCAGGTGGGCACTTGCATAACACTGAATTTGGAAAATGCAGCCCAGTGCAATGATTAGATTAGTCTGATCAGGATTTTGGAAGCTCTGAGAACCTCAGACTGTCCTGCCCAATGCACTGGGGTGGAACATGGCAATGTTTAATATCTGAGGCATGTTTCCTCCTTTGCAGATCAGTCAGTCTTTGTTCTAGTTCACACATGAACTCCATAAATTGTCACAAAGCTGAAGACCCTTCCATAATCCTCCTAGATTCCTTTCCTATTATTGGCTGTCCTGATTCAATTCTGAATTCACCAATTTTTGTGTTCTTTAGATAAAACTAATTTGAGTCAACCAAGAAATCTATTTGTATTCTTCATCCACATGCCAAATGTTATGGTAGTTGAACCATCTGTTATTCATGTTCAAGCACTCAGGCTTTTTTATGGACCCAAAAGAATTTATTTACATTACAACAGCTCCCGTAGTAAGTATCCAGCTCAAAAGGCCAAATATCTCACGTGGGCTGTTTCCTGCATGCAGAATATCAGTGCAGTATGGAATTTCTATAACAACATGTCCATAAATTAACACTAAATTACAATGCAGCACCTATACAAAAGATGATGAATGCCACACAATTTCATTTTGATTACTGTTATTACACTGAATACTAAATGAAGTTGGAAAGATAGGACCTTTTAAGTGTTGGCAGATGGTTTTGATCAGTGTTTATCCTTTTTGGTACAATTTAATGAGAGATCATATGTTAATATGCAGCTGGAGAAAACTACCTTTCAGACTCAACAAGCCTGAGAAGAATTTCCAGCTGCCATTGCATATACCAGAGCTGTAATTACCAATCATGACAGAATAAATTTTAAAAAGCAGAATACACAGACTAGGATAGATGCAAAGTGACTGTAGGATAGATGCAAAGTGACTGTAGACTTTAAGTTAACACAATGAGGTGGGACTCTACTTATTGAAGTGCACCAACATGCTTTTTTTATTCTGCTGTTACCCGAATCATTGCCCTGGGTTTGTGCTCACTCTTTGCAGCAACAGAGTTGAAAATGAATCCCAGACATGTCTTTCTTAAAACTTTTTCCTCCTGTTCCTCCATAAAGGCAGTAAAATTCTTCTCTGTCTCCAAGAAAGTTTGCAATAAGTTTCCCAAAGCTATCTGTCTGACTATCAAAGTTAAGTGAAGACTTAGAGCCAGCCTCCTTGGAGGCATGTTTTTGCAATTCTGATTTCTGTGCATGGGATCTGGACGGGTTCTGAGTGGATGCAGAGGATTGCTTATGTTGTCAGTTTGAATCACTGGAGCCTAGTGCATATTGTAATTGGGGAAAAACCTATGGCATTGTCTCTCTATTACTCAGAGAACAGTTTACACTCCTAGTGTCTAGTGAAATCAAAACCATTCTGTTCCTTTGCAGTACATGAAGCCCACTAGTGAACCACCATATGATGTCAGCCCAACCTTTCCCCCCACCCCATTCCTAGCATGTACTTCTAAACATTTTCAGAGTCAAGGTTTGTGCCTCTTTGACTCATGAAGGCCTAATGTTATATTTGGACTTCTGTTTAGGCACAATTTCCTGGGAATAAGCATAATCTTTCTTCTTTGGTGGCTTGAGTCACCTGACAAACAGCATCCTTAGGAAATGTTCCCACCCAAGAGCACCAGCTGTTTTGTCAACCGCACTTCAGAATCTTGCCTGATTGTTTCCAAGCACTAAGCATATAATGCAATGTCGTGGTTTGAGGGGTTCCAGGTTATCCCAGACTTCCTAAAAACTACAGAGACCAAGGTCCATCCCAGGGGATGAACTGGATGCCCCTGGATATCATACTTTTGTTATTCAAATCCCATAATCCTGCACACACTTTAAAAGTAAGCAGCAAGGTCAATTCGCTCTTTAACTCCCTGTCTTTCCAGCTCTCCAGAGGGATCCTTATCTGGATAACTATGGAGGAGCACTCTGTAGGCCATGGCTTTCAAGGCCACTGCCGCAGTCAATCTGGCCTCTTTGGAGCCTAACTGGGAGACAATGGAGGATGGAAGAAAACGAGTACTGGGATTTTTGGTGGTTTTAGTTTGCTTGCAGGGATGGTTTTGGAGGAATTCTCATCTATCCTGTATCTGTGTTAGGTGTTAAGGATTCAGGTATGCCATATCTTTTTTTTCCTGCACATTTTTAAATGCAGCCTTTCTATATTCTTCTCCAATTCAGTGAGAGTGTTGTTATTTCACTGCCCTTTCTCCCTTAAAAAGAGTAAAGTAGTATAATCTAAGTCTGTCCTGCTCTTAACTACCACATGCATAGCTATGTCTTGTACACATTTTGGCCATTGTTAAAGCTACTCATACAGAAACAATCTAGTTTTTGCAGAGTTTCCTGAGGCAAGCATCCTTTGTCAAAAGGGCTCTGTCATTGCTTTAGCCAGGCAATGGTGAGGATCCCCGAAAGAAGGTCTCCTGTAAGACTGTCCTGAATAAAACATTTTTCTTTTCCTTCTGGAATTACAACTTGCATGATGTGTTGCATTTATTTTCCATCTTTGAGGTCTCTTACTGCCAAGTGCACTGGTTTTATGTTGAGGAAAAGGGGCTTGGAAAATCCATAATCGTCTCCAGACAATCTCAGATCCTTATTAGAATCAAAATCATAACCTAAGAGCTGAGTCTGCAAGGAGAAAATTCTTCTACTATCTTGGAAATCTAGACAGGTGCTTGGATCCCATCTAGGATGTTAATTATTTTCTGCAAAGATTTGTCCTGAGTAGCTATCAAACCTTATCAATGAAGGAAAATGTGCATCTACACATTGATCTTTTGAACTTTCACTGAAGCAAAACAATCAAATCCAATTTTTTGGTGAAGTATGTCTGGAAAATACTTTAGACTTCTCTTCAAGAAAAAAAAGGAAGGAAGAAAGGAAGCTGAATGCTACCCAGGAGCTACTCATAGCAAATAGTTGCATTTTGAAAGATTAAATACAAGAATTAATTATGCTACTATCCAAAGACACAGATGAAAATGCTAAAAGCCTTTGCCAGTGGAGAAAAAAAGTGCAGTTTGATGACTACAGCAACCTCAATCTATACTGGCTTGAAGTGTATCATAATATACTCAGATAGTGGGCACAAACCAGGATGTTTCCTGGTATTGGAAAGATATAGCTTTATATATTCAGGTCACTGGAGCTGATAGTCAAAGGAACTGACAATGTATATACAAATTTATTTTAGTCTACTGATTTTCAGCCCTCTAGTAGAGGGACTACTTCTAGAGAGTCAGAGAAAAATAACTCTCTCTTTTGTCAGTGATCTACATCTTGCTATGCCAAGGTTCTGTGTCTTCACTGGAAAATATTGAAAGGTCTACATATAACATTAAAAAAAATAATTGCTATAAAATAGAAGGTTCAGGTGTTTGCTCAGAAATACTCTATAGGAGCACAAAAAATGTCATTTCCAGGGGAATCTGAATATCATCCTGAAATAAAGATCCAAATCAGCGAGCTAAGTGTTTTAGAAATAAGTCCAAATAGCGTGAAAAAGGAACTTACAGCACCATTGCCTGGCAGGAAAAGAAAAGCAAATGTCACAGGGAAGGCTGAAGATGAGTTTGTTTGCTTTAGTCGTTGCTCAAAAGGTTAACTGTGACTAGAATTTTAAAAATTAATTTAAATGAAGGGGTAGACTTTCGAGCTAGAAGGACAAGCTAAATAACATTCAAATAAGATCAATGTGCTCAGGTTAGGAAGGCCTGACGAAATCTATCTCACCACTAGCCAAAGTAATTTCTGAGCCATAATCAATTGTATCTGATAATTCATGGAGGAGCAGTAAAGTCCCAGAAGAACAGGGTAAATGTAGAATCTATATTTTAAGAGGGAAAGTGAGAGCTCAGGGAATTATTGATCAGTCAACCTAACTTTGGTCCGCTTAAATATTTTTGAACAACTATTTAAAAGCAAGTATCTAGAAGACAATAAGGCAATATTAAAAGCTAACATGGATTTGCTGTAATGAAGGAATTCAAATTGCTTCCTTGATGGGATAAAGGGAGAAGCAGTAAATGCCTAAGCAGGGCTTTTAATAAACAATGTTCTCACATCATATTTTTCTAATCAAGGTGAGAAATTTTGGTTTAGGTATTATTGTCATTAATGACAATGCAACTGGCTGGAAATTTGCCCTCAAAAGTCTTATTGGTATTTGACATTCAAATTAGGGGCATATCAAAGAAGAATTATCCAGGAATGTATCCAGGACTCAACTTTTGCCAGGACCCAGGGCCACGACCTTCAGTAATGGTTTGCAGGAAGAACTGGGAAATATGCTTACAAAATATTCAAATGTCTTTAAAATGTGAAAGACTGGGAAGGTGTTCAAGGATCCTGACAAATTAGAATCTGAAAGTGACAAAACTATTTTCATTGAGGTAATTCCAGTTACGGAAGGGAAACTGAATGGACAGTGCAGCGCTGCAGGAAATTATCTGAGGTAGATATTGGATGAGAAGTAAATTATCAACTCAGGGTGCTCTCAGGAAAGAAAAAGACCAAACTCATTCAAGGATACATTAAAATAGAAGAATCAGGAGGGGTTTTTTGTTAGTCAGATTTCAGATAGAATTTTATGTTTAGTTTTTATGACTTCAATCCATAAGACAGACATGGAAACAGAGCCTGAAAAAGGGCAAGAATGCTATAAGATGTTAAATGTAGTATATTGGAAAGCTGCTGAGAGAACTGAATGCATTTCATCTAGAAAAAAGATTCATGGCTCCTCCTTTTACTGTGAGAATTTGTTACCAATACGATAGCAATCAATGACTGTCCATGCAAGAGGAACAGTAACAGTACAGCAATGAAAAGGGAGGTCGTAGTTTACAAGAATCTTTCTAAAAGTAACTCTGCAAGTGGCTGGCTAAGTATAGAGAAATATCTACAGAAACTTTTACTCCTTGTGACTTAAAATCCTAGGAACCATCAGTTGTCGGGAAGAAATGAATTCCCAGTTCTCCATGGTTAGCACAAACAGGGTTGAGTATAATGTCATTGTTTCAGTCTGTCTGAGAAGAAGAACACTTTGAGGTCTAACTACCCCTTTGTGGCTTACCTTGTATTCAGCCTTTGAAAAGCCCACAAGCAGTTTCTGTATCTTCTCCGATATAAATATTCTCCACTGGGGTTCTTAGAAAGTGAGATAAATGTGTTGACTCAATCAAGCAGTCTCCCGTTTCAAGAGACCTAAGTGTTTGCTAAATTACTGAGTACAATTTTGCTTTGTTGTTACTAATAGACAAAAATCCATTACAGCTGTTTTCCCCTCAGTTCATTTTCCCTTATTAGACAAGTTTCATTCTAAATGTTTCATAATTCATCAAAGGTGAATTTGTGTCTCGCTCTGAGGATATTTCTATCAGTGTGAGAAAGAAAGCAAATTACAGTTCATGTGTCTATCCCCGATTAAGGTAACCAGAATAACCTTCAAAAGAAGGAAAATTGTGTCAATCTTAGTCTGAGAAGTAATTCTCCTCAAACAGATTTCAATGCCAAATGTCAATTTCTGATGGGCAGTTACTGCTGCCAGGACTTGACTTATTTCCTGGGAATTCTGGGGTTTTTTTGCATCAGACACAGTAAGCTAGCATCACCATTTTGAATAAAGCAACGTGAATGCTAAATAGTTTCTTTAATGTTGTAATGTTCAAAAGTTTCTTAAATGTTGTGAATGCTAAATAGTTTCTTTACCCTCTGCGCTGTGAACTGGCAATGACAAGTGCTGAATCTTTCCACTGGAGCCATAACCAGGCAGGTATGAAGAAATTCTAAACATGTCACTCTCTCTGTTAGGAGGAAGTTCTTCACAGAGAGAGTGATTTGCCCTTGGAATGGGCTGCCCAGGGAGGTGGTGGAGTCACCATCCCTGGGGGTGTTCAGGAAAAGACTGGATGAGGCACTTAGTGCCATGGTCTGGTTGACTGGATAGGGCTGGGTGCTAGGTTGGACTGGATGATCTTGGAGGTCTCTTCCAACCTGATTGATTCTATTCTAACAATTCTAACATTCTAACAATGTAGTGGAGCGAAAGTGAAGCAGTGACTGATTGAGAGTCATGATGATGTAGAAGCCGTGATGAACTTGATATGTGTACAAATGTACTCATATCTCTTTTGAGTTTCACAGAAAGCTGCAGCTCAGAGTGATTGTAGTTCTGGAGATCTTCTTAGTCCAAACAGTACTTGGTCAGAGTAAACAACCAAAAAATTGCACAATAGAGAGAAGAAATGGTTTGGAGAGGAAATGTTGTAGTTTTAGAGGAATTCAAGAGTAAGGGATAAAGAAACAGAAACTATCTGGGGAATAGAGTTAAGGGTTGTTTCACTCAGCCCATGCTTGCAGAAACTGTAAACCAATAAGAAATAAAAAATAAAAATCAGAAGTATTTCTGTTTATTGTTTCCCAGTTAGATCTGCTATCCTATCAAGCCCTGTAGGAAGCATAGTTCCTGAAAGTCTGTGTAGCATGTGGCAGCTTTCCTTCTCCCCCTCTTCTTATAAAAAGGCATTGAATCTCACTGCTTGAAGTCTTTCCCAGGACCCCGGGAAATCGCTGAGACAGTTACCAGATACTTACATACATCTCCAGTTACAATGACTTACTCCAAGAAAGGCAGCGCGTTTTAAATGGAGTTTGCAGTCGTTGCCCTTCATCCAGGCGAATACGCATTGGGAAGGTAGCTGGAGAAGTGATATTGCCTGCTGATGATTATTGCACATGCTTCTGTTTTGACAGAGCAAAATCACTCCTTTCTGACAGGTAAACTTAAATCAATGTGCAATTTCCTATGTTAAGCTCTTGCCTGCCACAAATCTTAATACCCCAAACCTGATGAAGAAACAAGAAAGATCTGTAGGAACTGGCAGCAGAGCCCTGCAGCTGTTCTTGTCTGATTATATCACCTTGGCATCAGCCCATTGTGAAAGTTTTCTGACTGATTGTGATGGAGAGAGCAGGCTGTTCTCAAGTGGCCAGTCTGGGCAGGATACAACCAACTTACAGCTCAGATGGATCTCAAAATCTGTGGAGTCAGACTGCCCCAAGCATTCACTCTGGATGCCACTGTATTTCAAGGCATACAGTAATAGCTTTTCCAGCAGAAATACAGTAAATCCTTAATGCATCCCACAATGCTGACCTCACAGTGCTCAGTTACCTGATCAACATAACCCAAGTGCAGGAGTTAATTTGGAAGAAAAGAGAGGCATATCCCATCTTCTCAGCTCCATTGCAAGGTAGAACATTGAATAATAGTTTTAATTTAATTAAGTGAGTTTCGATAATATTTGGCTTCTTCAGGGGAGACAAAACATTCTGGAATCAATCATAGAATCATAGAATGGTTTAGGTTGGGAGGGACCTCAAGGATCATCCAGCTCCAACCCCCCGCCATAGGCAGGGACACCTCCCACTAGAGCAGGCTGCTCAAGGCCTCATCCAGCCTGGCCTTAAACGCCTCCAGGGAGGAAGCATCCACAACCTCCCTGGGCAACCTGTGCCAGTGTCTCACCACCCTCACTGTAGAGAACTTCCTCTTAATATCCAGTCTAAATCTCCCCTCCTCCAGCTTAAACCCATTCCCCCTCGTCCTAACATTACTAGACCTTGTCAATAGTCCCTCCCCAGCTTTCCTGTAGGCTCCCTTCAGATACTGGAAAGCCACTCTAAGGTCTCCTCGAAGCCTTCTCTTCTCCAGGCTGAAGAGCCCCAACTCTCTCAGCCTGTCCTCATAGCAGAGGTGCTGCAGCCCTCTGATCATCTTCATGACTCTCCTCTGGACCCGCTCCAGCAGTTCCATGTCCTTCTTGTGTTGGAGGCTCCAGAACTGCACACAGTACTCCAGGTGGGGTCTAAAATGCTTTCCTTTTTTTCCTGAAGACTATGTTTGGCTCTACACATCCTAAAGTCATCAAGTTCATAAAATTGCCAGCCTAATAGGTTTTTGCAATTGATAGGTGGTATTTGATAGAGGGAGGTTGGAATCAAATGGTTAATGAAAATAAAATAGCATTTAACTGTTTCACTTGAAAAATTACAATCTGGAAGCATTAGCAATTAAAATCTGGAAGCATTTGATTATACACTATGCACGTCTGGATAACGCTTTTACCTTCAGTGCTGTCAATATTCTCTCATGCCTGTATCAGTTTTCTGTACCTTAAGGAGTTTACCACAAACATTTACAAAACCCAAAGATTAAGCAAGGAACCAGCAACAGAAAGAGGGGAAAAAAATAAGAAAAAGAAAAAAAGAAGTGTGTTTTGGTATCAAAAAATATGCAAGTAGGGAGTACTTTTTCAGGCAGGGTTTGTAACTCTGGATGAGAAAATTAGCAGCTTGGGAAAAGATGCTTAAGGGACTAGAGAATGTTTCATAAGGAAAGACTGAGAGAGCTGGGACTGCTCATCCTGAGGAAGAGAAGGGTTTGATTGATCTTGTCAGTGTATATCAACATCTGATGGGAGAGAATAACAAAACAGAAGCCACTGGTGATCAATGACAGGACAAGAGGCAATAACAACAGATTAGGAAGCAGGAAAATCCATCTGAACACAAGGAAAAATAATTATTGTGGGAGTGTAAAATGTTCACATTAAAGAAATGGTGGAACTCTTTGCCCAGTGAGGTCACAGAGTCTTCTTTCATGGAGATATCCAAATCCAATGGGATACAGTCCTGAGTAACCTGCTCTAGGTGACTTTGCTTGAGCAGTGAGGAGCTGAACTAGATGAACAAGATGCCCATTCCAACCTAAACAGTTCAGTGACTCTATGATTCAAATTCAAGTCAGAATAACTGCAGGGAGAGGGGTTCACAGCCATTCACTGTGAAGACTGGACAGCTGCTGCAGAAGCCATCCAAATGAGGTTCAGGGAAACAAGGAAATCGTTAAACAGAAATGTCACAGACTCAAGAAAGAGAAGTACTTGTTTCAAAGTTCCTGAGGAATCTGGCTGTCCTGCCAGGATAGGAATTTCCAGATAGGAGCCAAGCCTTTGGCTGATACAAACAAACACTGTTTCTGTTGAGTAATAAAAATGTAATTGAAATTGCATCACTTGTGGCTTTGACTTGTAAGCATTTGCTCAAAGCAAGAAATGAAAAAAATATTAGGAGGACTCATTAAGGGTTCTTTAATTAGATTTTTGAAGTGTTGTTATCTGCAGAATCTTTCTTACCATAGAGCAAACCAGCAGTGGATTATACTTGAGCTCTACTTACAAGCAGAAAAGTAGAAGTAGTACTTCTGCATAAAATTCAGGGGTTTGCAATTTCCATGTTGTTAATTAGTTTCGTAGGCTACCCAATTAGAGAGAGGAAAGATACTACACTGTGCAGCCGTGCGCTAGCTGAACTAAAGGTATGTCGCTAACAATCTAAGCAAGAAGAACTATAATAAGTCGCTAACAATCTAAGCAAGAAGAACTTTCATAAGAAAGACTTCAATACTTGAAAAACAAAAATCAATTTTAATTTAGAAGACTCTAACAGATGTCTCACATGGTGGCCAAAGGCCACTTTGACCTTACTCTTGGCACGGAGAAAAGATATAGTTTTAGGAATAAAGGTAACAATGACCAGGAAATATTGATGCTGACACACAAATGAACAGAGTTAAAGAAGCAAGAGAATGGTAAATTCTCTTGATAAATTCAAGGTTCTGCAGACTGCAAAATTAAAATTAAAATGTTCCACTTCACTGAAAATCTTCTGCGGAAAAAGTTTACATCTTTCCTAATGGGGCTAGCGATGTTCGTCACACTGAAGTTGTAAAAAGAGTAAGGAAGGTGGATGAAGAAATTTGAGAAAGAAAATGCTTCTGTTGGTAGGGGCACAAAGAAGGCAATTAATGACAAAGCAGCCAGGAAGCTCATCTGAAAATGCAGAGAACTTCTCAAAGGGAAAATAAAGAAATAGGGAATATGCTGGGAACTTCTCAAGCTATGCCAGGGGAAATTTAGGCTTGAGGTGAGGAGAAAGTTCTTCACTGAGAGAGTCATTGGCTACTGGAATGGGCTGCCCAGGGAGGTGGTGGAGTCGCCGTCCCTGGAGCTGTTCAAGGCAGGATTGGACGTGGCACTTGGTGCCATGGTCTAGCCTTGAGCTCTGTGGTAATGGGTTGGACTTGATGATCTATGAGGTCTCTTCCAACCTTGGTGATACTGTGAGACTGTAAAATACGCTGGCCAAACAGAATACATATATTTTTTTCTCCCTGATACTTTGCATTATCTCTTTTCCCTTTCTATCAAGTTAATAGCAATAGCCTGAGTCGAGGATACTACCGGGGCTACAGAGGCATAGAGAAACTTGTAAGATCTTGGTGTATAGCATAATGATTCTCATCATCACATTTTTGTTCAAGTGTGAGAACTGATCCGATTTCCAACAAGGTAAGCAAATTCTGTCTTCTAGCAGGAAGATAAATCAGAAAACACCATCCATTTTCATTACTCCAGTTTCCTCCCCCATGCTTCCTCCTGCCTGACTGCCTCTGTGGAAAAGCACTATGATGTGAAATAGAACAGAATAGAATCAACCAGGTTGGAAGAGACCTCCAAGATCAGCCAGTCCAACCTAGCACCCAGCCCTAGCCAATCAACTAGACCATGGCACTAAGTGCCTCATCCAGGCTTTTCTTGAACACCCCCAGGGACAGTGACTCCACCACCTCCCTGGGCAGCCCATTCCAATGCCAATCACTCTCTCTGGGAAGAACTTCCTCCTAACATCCAGTCTATACTTCCCCCAGCACAACTTGAGACTGTGTCCCCTTGCTCTGTTGCTGGTTGTCTGGCAGAAGAGACCAACCCCCACCTGGCTACAACCTCCTTTCGGGTAGTTGTAGACAGTAATGAGGTCCCCCCTGAGCCTCCTCTTCTCCAGGCTAAACAACCCCAGCTCCCTCAGCCTCTCCTCATAGGGTTTGTGTTCCAGGCCTTTCACCAGCTTTGTTGCCCTTCTCTGGACACATTCCAGCACGTCAACATCTCTCTTGAATTGAGGACCCCAGAACTAAGACTTGGGATCTTTCTTTGTTGCCTTGGATGTACTGCAGCAAAACAAGATGAGTTTGCCATCAGGAGAAACACCAGACTTGTCAAGGGACATCATTATAAGTAAGATAAGGACAGTTGTCTTAAAAACATTAGAGGATATATAGGTTATAGACTGAAAAATCTTTCTTACTGTGTGAGCAGAAAAAATGCTTGGACAGATCTAGTGGGGAATTTGTGGACCAGCACTTGGAGTTTCTTTAAAAAAGATCCGCTGAGACTAAAAGCAGATTATCAAAATTTGCCTTGGGAAAATGGAGCAGGTTGGGGTTTTTCCACATTATTTTACCTTTCCATGATTTCTATGAAGACACAGACTAATGAGAGAGGTTAAATGGTCACATCCCTCCCTCCTGCCACAGCACTGCATTATGTGATGTGCTGCAGGTATGCTCTTCTGGCCTAGAGATGTGTGGTCCTTAATACAGGCTTTCTGAAACTGAGGGTTCCTGCAGACTCCCATTTTGAGCATAACATCGAGGACATCAGAAGAAAGCTGCATACATGCTGGAACAATGAAAAGTGCTGATTTTATTATCGTGTGAGGGTGCTGTGTGGGATAGAATATTCCTGGGGACTAGGAGCTGCAGGAGCTCCCCAGGATGGCAAAGCAGGGCCAGGTGGACCATCCCATGCCACTGTTCCGGCCAAGGAACAGGACAGGGGGTGAGAACATCATAGTATCATAGTATCATCAGGGTTGGGAAAGACCTCACAGATCATCAAGTCCAACCCTTCACCACAGAGCTCAAGGCTAGACCATGGCACCAAGTGCCACGTCCAATCCTGCCTTGAACAGCTCCAGGGACGGCGACTCCACCACCTCCCTGGGCAGCCCATTCCAGTAGCCAATGACTCTCTCAGTGAAGAACTTTCTCCTCACCTCGAGCCTAAATTTACCCTGGCGCAGCTTGAGGCTGTGTCCTCTTGTTCTGGTGCTGGCTGCCTGAGAGAAGAGAGCAACCTCCTCCTGGCTACAACCACCCCTCAGGTAGTTGTAGACAGCAATAAGGTCTCCCCTGAGCCTCCTCTTCTCCAGGCTAAACAATCCCAGCTCCCTCAGCCTCTCCTCGTAGGGCTGTGCTCGAGGCCTCTCACCAGCCTCGTGGCCCTTCTCTGGACCCATTCACATCAGCCCCCAGCTTGGTGTCATCTGCAAACTTGCTGATGACTGACTCAATGCCCATGTCCAGATCATCTATGAAGATGTTAAAGAGGATGGGGCCCAGCACCAGGGATTAGGCACATCCCTGGGGATAGGAGTGGAATAAGGCTGGCCTGGGACGTCAGCCCACATGGAGAGCTGTAGGCCTAAGATCAGCTGAAGCTACAATTGTCTGAATTGCAATTGCCTGGAATTACAAAACTAAAATTATCAATTAAATGATAAAGAATATAAAATATGCTATTTATTGAGTTTTTCTAAAAATGATTGTAAGACATAGATTGAAACTCAGTGGGACAAAGAGAGAAGGAAATTACTTCTTTCAAAGCCTTCTTTCTACCAGCCAGCTATCTGCTGTAACACTAAGTGGATATTGGTTTAATAAAATGCAAAATGTGCAAGTAGCAGAAACATCTTCTCCACACTCAAATTGAGGTAAAGAACTCAGTGCTAGTGAATGTAGCATTTTTTCCTGTATATTTATGTAGACTGTACCGTGGCTGATCAATGTTCCTGCATTTAATTTCAGCAGTTTATTAAAAAAAAAATAAAAAGACAAAGAAATTCTGGTTGGGCCACACCTTGAGTGCTGTGTCCAGTTCTGGGCTCCTTAATTCAAGAGAGATGTTGAGGTGCTGGAATGCGTCCAGGGAAGGGCAACAAGGCTGGTGAAGGGCCTGGAACACAAACCCTATGAGGAGAGGCTGAGGGAGCTGGGGGTGTGCAGCCTGGAGAAGAGAAGGCTCAGGGCAGACCTCATTGCTGTCTACAACTACCTGAAGGGAGGTTGTAGCCAGGTGGGGGTTGGTCTCTTCTGCCAGGCAACCGGCAACAGAGCAAGGGGACACAGTCTCAAGTTGTGCTGGGGGAGGTACAGGCTGGATGTTAGGAGGAAGTTCACGCCAGAGACAGTGATTGGCATTGGAATGGGCTGCCCAGGGAGGTGGTGGAGTCACTGTCCCTGGAGGTATTCAAGAAAAGCCTGGATGTGGCACTTAGTGCCATAGTCTGGTTGACTGGATAGGGCTGGGTGCTAGGTTGGACTGGATGATCTTGGAGGTCTCTTCCAACCTGGTTGATTCTATTCTATTGATTCTAAAATTAAAGCTAATCATTAACAGGATTGCTAAATGGAAACTGTTGCTTCTGCTATAAAAGAGAAAGCAAGCAGAATAATAACAAACCTGTGCTGTTTATATACTTACAATATAAGCAAATCACTCTGAAAAATAAAGTTAATAGCAGATAGAGCCTTCCCTAAGATAAAACTTTCAGTTTCTCGGGTGATCTGTCACAACTGTTTAACATTCATCTTGAGCTGGTTTGCTCACCTGGTTCAAAGGTGTGTTGTGATAGCTCTCAGTAACTCTAGTCAAGTATTAGTCCTTTGTTACTCTATAAACTCTATATACTCTATAAAATTAGTAAACAGCACATACCTGGTTCTAGACATCTAGGTAAGCAAATCTCTGGGGTCTGGGATCTTATTCACACGGGAAAGTTAGTTTCAGTATAAATCAATATGTATGAGCATTATGTGAATAATCTGGTTTATGTTCCCATGCAGATAACGTTTTCTAACTTCATCTTGTGTTTCAGTTTCTGCTCTTAGAACAATCCATAATCATATATCTAAATCAGTGAGGCACTGTAAGATTTGTGTCAATGCACTTCTACTTTAAATAGGTATTTCAAAATTGCTCTCACCATACCAACTGCTGATTGCTTACTACATTTTCTCTCCTGTTCCATTTTCATACTGACAGAGTAACTCCATCCTGCTGAAATGATGGTGCCTAAACATGATTCACACATTAACTTCATCCTGGTAGCAAGACACCAGTCTCTTAGTCATGTTTTCAACATATGTGCTTCGAGAACTTGTGGTAGGGTTAAATTCCCCTCAAAATAAAACCACCAGACTAGCTCAGAAGGTTTGGGAGTAGGATAAAGCTGTATATTTACAGCAAGCTAAAATCAAAAAGCAAATAACACAATGCATAGGTATGAAATATATTTACACATGTTTACAATTATTTACAGATTAGAAATAACCAGGAGATCCTCCTCCCTGGACATACTCAGAAAAGGCTAACAGCCACCTTCTTCTCCCCACAGACAGAAAACCATCAGGCTCCACTGTTATGTGCTCAGCCAAGGTTAGTGTAACCATGCAAGATCAGCCAGCTCAGCACGGGGAGAAGCAGAGGAGAAAGGAAGCAGGAGAGAGAGGAACACTTTGTGCAACAAATTATACACTAGTCCAGCAAACAAATTAAATTGTACAGACTTATCCATTATTTTTTCTTCTACAACCAATCTTTTGTTTTACTTTCTTTCTATTCAAAAGTGTCCAGAAAGTTCCTATTTCTTGTTGATAATCTAGGATTCGTCTAGAGTGTTAGCTCTAAACCGTTACAGAACCTTAAATAAAGTCTTTCCCTGTAAATTACCACAGTGCAAGCCTGCACAGATGATAGCATCCAGCAAACAGGATGAAATTACATTGTGAGGTCAAGGTCTTCTCAATACACTGCACACAGGTCCAGAGGAGCAGCTTTGGTTCTACCAGGAAGCCAAGGATGTCACAGTCATTACATATGACATCTTATATTACTGTTATCCTCAGAACATAAAATAAGGACATCCTTGTCAGTGGTAACAGTTATGGGGGATGTGCTTGGTAGATACTGAAATATTTCAGTGGGTGACAGAGTTGTCCATCCCTGTACAGTACACTAGCTCAATCTTACATACCATATAATGAAGATTTAGGTGTCTGACAGGTTGTTATTGTTTTGTATTGGCTATTAGCTTCTGAAGTATGATGTTTTCACTCTTCCAAATAGAGAGGGGAGTCTGACTGTTCGCTGCCAACTACTGCAGTTCAAAAAGCAATATCAGGAACTGTTTCTTGAAATAAACAGCTTAAAGACATTCAGCTATCTCTGGTCATCCTAAATTGGCAGCACTTCCTTGCTCCATGAAGCTGAGAAAGGAGAATCAAGGGGTATGCCTAGTCCATCCTTTCCTTCTCTCTCCAAGAGCAGCTATAACAGCAAAGGAATTTAATTTGATTCAGAAGCATGTAACTTGAACATCTGCCAAAACACCTGAACTGCTCTTTTCGCAGTGGTTATCACTGCCATAATAGTGCTCAGCTGCAATCTGTGTCCAGTCTGACAGCAGTTTGAAAATCTTTGAAAAGTGTTACAACCAGGCAGCTATGCAACTGAGGAAAAGGAATGGTGGGACTGACTCCAGGGTCCCAAATCACAGATGATTCCACAGTATTTCCTATAATCCAGCATGATAAAGAGCCAGTAATCCCCACTGCCTAGCAACAGAGCATTGACCCTAGATATATACTGAGAAAACAGTCCCTTGATTGTGAAGAAAAATCAATCAGAAAGAAAAGCAAACAAAAAAAAGAAACCCAACCCCACAATTTTTTAGTAGTATGTTTCAGAAAATCACCTCTTTAAATCCCATAAGAGCAAACACTGTTCAAATGTACCATACTAATGCAAAATGTTGTCCTTTAGCATTTGCTTGTGTGTGCAAAAGTTACATCTAAGACAGGCTGTTGGGGTAGGTGAAGGAGATACAGAATTGCCTCAAGGGCTGGAAGGTGAGGTAGCCTAAAACACAAAACTCAGCAGAAAATCACTTGGTCTAGCTTAATTTGTCTTTAATTTCTGCCAGATGGTAGTGTTGTCAAGACTGAAGTGGGATTTAAATGAGAAGATGGCACTTTTACAATTTTTTAGGGGAAGTATGGTACCTATATTCAGACAGGTTCTGAAAGACAAGATGCCAATTTTAATATATGGTATTATAAATGGTTTCAGAAATGGTGACAGGGAGAACAGTCACCTTGCTATATTATTCAGTGTTGAGAACAAAGATCAGTGCAAGAATTTAAATCTTTGTGGAAGAGAAGGAAATGCCAACTGATATTTTTCATCCTACAGCCGTGAGCTGCCAAAGCCATTCCCTTTACGATAAGGATAAATAATTATTCTCATGTTTATCAAAGTCAGAATGCATCCATGGTGTTCTAAGTGTTTAAAAACTGGAGGGGGGGGGGGATTAAATCTGCCTTGGAAAGCTCACACTGTGTGGATTGTGTGACAGCAAAGGTTCATATTAGCAAGGTAGTAGAGAATAGAATAGAATAGAATCAACCAGGCTGGAAGAGACCTCCAAGATCAGCCAGTCCAACCTAGCACCCAGCCCTAGCCAGCCAACTAGACCATGGCACTAAGTGCCTCATCCAGTCTTTTCCTGAACACCCCCAGGTGTCCACCACCTCCCTGGGCAGCCCATTCCAACGGCAGTCACTCTCTCTGTGAAGAACTTCCTCCTAACATCCAGCCTATACTTCCCCTGGCACAACAAGAGTCGGTCATTTGCCATGTTTTGGGGCAGATAAAATAAGTCAGCTAGCTTCTTTATGAGCTTGCAGCAGGCATTTACTTGTAGATAAAGTCAGACCTGGTATCAGAGCTCAAGAAAATTGTTTCATGGAAAAAAGATGGAGGTAGTAAGAATATACTTGCACTAGACTATAATATTCTGGTTTGATATACGGGGGTTATGAACAGTGGAAATATGCTAAGCAAGTTCCTCTCATTTATCTAGTCCACTTTGTCAGCAAGTGCATGGAAGGGAAGCAGAGGGAAAGCAGCTTCGTGTCTCATGCCTCCAAGTTCCTGTTAGGTATTAGGAATGTCAGAAAAAACTTTCCAGACAGAGCATCTGTTGAGGCTACCATGTCTCTGGTCCTTGTATGGAGCTCACATATGCGAATGTTTGTACCCTTCTCTCCCCTAAGTCCTTCCACCACACAAATTCAATTGCCAGGGACAATCTGAACTTTAATTGTAGAGTATGTCAACAGTTTGTCACTTTAAGTCTTATATAACTTGGCAGCTTTCCCCTGAATCTCGTCAGTTCTTTTTTGAGTTTCTTTTTATATATGGGCATAATAACTGCTAGGGATAGCTGTGAGTGGATCTAAAACTATGCCCCGTAGTTTGAAATCCATGGCATGCCACAGAATGCATCAGTTGGTGCAAGGGAGAAACACCTGGTATGTATCCAGATACTTTTTTCTCTAACATATAGTTCCCTTAGATGTAAAAAGAAAACTGTTTTTTTAAATTTTAATTCTGTCAGATCATATGTAGAAAATATCCAATCTCCTATCAACTTACTCAGCTGAGACAGCCTCTGACAGATTATGCAAAATTAACAATCTCTATTAATTTTCATACCCAGGAGATGATTGTTAATAACTATGGAAACTGTTTATTAACATTAAAACCCTCCAGAAAACTTATTCATAGGTTCAAAAACACACAGGTTGGAAATTTATACATGCAGGGAACAGGCAAAGCTAGATCACTTATTTCTTAAAGTAGCAAACACAAATATTATACTGGAAGAGGCTTTTAAGTATTTACTCACAAAATTATTATTACCTGACTCACTGGGCTAGCCACAGTCCCAGACAGTACCCAAAGGCTTTCAGGGAACTCTGTCTTGTTGGCCACTGGGACTTGATTCTTCCCAGATTTCTGGGGAAAGGAGGCAGACAACCTCTGACCTTGTCTCCTGGCTCCTCTGGACAATCTGTGTACCTCCAGGACTTCTTGTCTTGGCAGGAGACTTTCAGGTGCAGGCAGGATGTCCTGTGATGTGCAATCTCAGCACAGTGTCTGTCTGGCTATGCAGGCCGATTGCACGCAGGCATTTAGAGTCTGTTCCTGGTAAGCTCTCCAGGCAAATTCTGGATGCAAAATGAGGTGGGAAGAGCAGCCCGTGCTACCTGCTTATCCCTTTTACCAATATCCAGCCTGAGACTAATGGGGCATTGGACATAGGTTAGCCAATCAGAATGGCACTTTGCCAAGCTTTACCGTATTAGACAAAGGCAGGGCTTTTGCCCTCCCCTCCCAGGGTTGCTTCCCCCAGCGCAGGAGGAGCAGGGGAACATGCCTGGGCAAGTGAAATTGGATAAGCCCATGTTTGCCCTATCAGGCCTACCACCACAAGCCAACTACCAACAAATTTCCTATCTGTTTATTTTCCCTATTTTATTTAGGGAGAAACAGCTCTTATACTGGAGACACCATTTCAGGCACAGTAGTACTCTATACCAGTAAGGAATGACTTACCTATTGAAAAACATTCCTTTAGAACCTGGTGAATATTTTCTTTGACTTTAGGAACTTTATCTGCTGTCTTCAAGACATTTAGAAGGAAAAGTCAAACAATATGTAATAAATGCATATATCATTAATTTGCAGATACAGTATCACAGTATCACAGTCTCACAGTATTACCAAGGTTGGAAGAGACCTCATAGATCATCGAGTCCAACCTGTCACCACAGAGCTCAAGGCTAGACTATGGCACCAAGTGCCACATCCAATCCAGCCTTGAACAGCTCCAGGGACGGCGACTCCACCACCTCCCTGGGCAGCCCATTCCAGTGTCCAATGACTCTCTCAGTGAAGAACTTTCTCCTCACCTCAAGTCTAAATTTCCCCTGGCACAGCTTGAGGCTGTGTCCTCTTGTTCTGGTGCTGGCTGCCTGAGAGAAGAGAGCAACCTCCTCCTGGCTACAACCCCCCCTCAGGTAGTTGTAGACAGCAATAAGGTCTCCCCTGAGCCTCCTCTTCTCCAGGCTAAACAATCCCAGCTCCCTCAGCCTCTCCTCGTAGGGCTGTGCTCGAGGCCTCTCACCAGCCTCGTTGCCCTTCTCTGGACACGCTCAAGCATCTCAATGTCCTTCTTAAATTGAGGGGCCCAGAACTGGACACAGTACTCAAGGTGTGGCCTAACCAGTGCAGAGTACAGGGGCAGAATGACCTCCCTGCTCCTGCTGACCACACCATTCCTGATGCAGGCCAGGATGCCACTGGCTCTCTTGGCCACCTGGGCACACTGCTGGCTCATGTTCAGGCGGGTATCAATCAGCACCCCCAGATCCCTCTCTGTCTGGCTGCTCTCCAGCCACTCCGACCCCAGCCTGTATCTCTGCATGGGGTTGCTGTGGCCAAAGTGCAGCACCTGGCACTTGGACTTATTGAACTGTATAAAAACAGTATCAAGAATAAACTTTGTAGATTCTTTATGCTAGAGAATGCATCTTTGTTCTGTTGCTGCTTGTGAAATCTAGGGGCTTAAGTTTTTCATTCCCTCTTTTTGATTGGCTCTTATCTAACATGGAGCAATTTTTATTTTTTTTTATACTATTACTTCTTGATCATGAACAAACCATGAAGCTCTGTACATCCATATTTTAGCATGAATTTTTGTCTTCAAATGTTCTTTTTGGGCACCGTGCATGTCTGGAACAATAATGTGCATATGAAGTGGAAATGTTTAAGGATAAGGAATAGAACTGGATATTCTTTATAGGGAAATGAAATACAGATTGATTCGTCATTGTGCTAGTTTGAAGCTAGCTAGAATGTTTTGGTGAGAAGAACTAGATTACAGGCTGTGAAAGGAAAACAGAATGATGTCTGCTTCACTCATAGGCTTGCTGAGAGGTATAAGAAGAAGAATCCAAACATAGTTATCTATGTACTGCTTGGGAGCTCTGAGCTGCATCTCTCTCTCTAGCCTCTCTGCCATTTCTCTGATTAATCTACTTTGTTTCCTAACCCCCTGACTGAACCTCAAATCTTCCTTGGGACTGGGGTAAGGTTGAGAGGGGTGGGAGAAGGTGGAAGGGCATTTGAGAGCCCCTCATGAGGTCTCAGGTTTCTGGGAGGGCTGTTGTGTTTCTGTATTACCTTTTACCCTGTGTATTTCTGTCTATAACTGCATATACTGTAAATATCTGCTTGTATATTGAGCTAAGCTGTAAATAATAATCTTCATTCAATTTCCAGAGCTGGCTGAGGTTATTCTGGGTAATTTCCAAAGTGGGGGGGGGGGGGCGAGGAACACCCAAACCATCACAATCAAGAACAGAAGTAGATCATTAAATCAATGTGAATAATTCAATTTACAACAGGAAGAGTTCCTACAGTAGTATTTTGCTCACAAGTGCTTTGTACTTCAGAGATAAAGTAGCCTGAACTGGAAAGTCTTCACAGTCCCAGTACCAAGCCTAAAAGCTGTTGTGTCAATATTTCATAGATGTGCTTCTTCACTAGCAACTTCCTGTATATTTCTTCAGGTTTCCTTTTATTCTGGTTTTAAACAGTTTACTTCCTCTGGATTTTACTCTAAAAAGTCATACTACTAAATGTGCCTAATACAGCTCTTTGGACCACTACAGATTAAAGTGCTGGTGAGAGGTAAACATCAATTTGCTGTTCAGCACACCATGATTGTTTTTTTAAACCTGTTTATAGTTGGATTGCTTTTTTAGTATTAACTTTAAGTTACCCACTCAGAAGTAGTCACAATATGAGGTCAAAAGTGAAATGGAGGCCTGTAATATATTAGTCATGAGTTATACTATTCATTTACATCGCTGGTCATAAAAGGTTTGATTTTGAATCTTCACTATTAAATCAGGTTAAACTTTCTAGAGAGACCACGAGAAAGAAATCTTAAGTACTGCTATTCCATTACAAATTGTACTACTTAGTGTGTTGAAAGAAATATGGTAACACCTTAAAGCTTGAAACAGTGACAATACATCAAGCGGTGCTGTAAAATGCTGCTTAACAACTGTACCAGAAATTAAGAAGCAGGAAATCTTCTTTTTTATTTTCAAAAGTAAGGTCTCAAAGTTTGTGTCTGTATTTTTCCCACGTTTTTCTAAAGTTTTAAGGTGGCAGATTAGCGTTAACTCAGCCACACTAATTGTTGGTCCATATGCCTCTTAGCTTGTGCCAGACTGGAAAAGCAGAGGGAGAAGGAGATGTTTGTAGGAACATCCAAACAAGTCAATTTCATTTTCAAGACACCAATGGTGCCAGGTCCAGCTGGAGAGCTGTGACTAGTGGTGTCCCCCAGAAAGCACTGCTGGGGCCAGTCCTGTTCAACATCTTCATCAATGACACTGATGAGGGCACAGAGTGTCTGCTCAGCAAGTTTGCTGACAACACCAAGCTGGGAGGCTTGGCTGAGACAGCTGAAGGCTGTGTGGCCGTCCAGAGAGGCCTGAACAGACTGGAGAGCTGGGCACAGAGGAACCAGACGAAGTTCAACAAGGACAAGTGCAGAGTCCTGCATCTGGGGAGGAATAATAAACTGCACCAGTACAGGCTGGGAGGTGATCTGCTGGAAAGCAGTCCTGTGGAGAGGGACCTGGGGGTCCTGGTGGATAACATCCATGGCACAGCAATGTGCCCTTGTGGCCAAGAAGGCCAATGGGATCTGGGAGTGTATTAGGAGGAGTGTGCCCAGCAGATCAAGGGAGGTTCTCCTCCCTCACTACTCTGCCCTGGTGAGACCTCATCTTGAATACTGTGTTCAGTTTTGGAGGGACAGGGATCTGCTGGAGACGGTCCAGCAGAGGGCTACAAGAATGATTAGGGGACAGAAGGGCATGGCTAGAAAGATAAACAGTGCCAGAAACTTTCCTGGGCACCATGACTGGCTGTCTGCTGGGGCTGTGAGAACAGTCTCTGGGACACTTTGAGTCTGGTACAAATGACAGTAATCCACATAATCCCTGGTCATGGTTAAGAAGTTATCATAGACTAGGGACTATTCCCAGCAAGCAGTTTACATGTGACCATGCTGGTTTGGAAGTGTGCTTGATGGTATGGACACAGTTCCACACCAGTTTGCCTCAGTGCTAGGGATGGTCCCATTTACTTTCCTAATGCAGATGTAGTCCTCATGCTCATTAGCTGTACCCACTAGCTATGGCCGTGGCTGTTCTCTGACATGTTGTAACTTAGAAATAATAACAACTCTAAATAAAAAAAGGTAGAATTTGAAAGACTTTGCTATTACTGTTTAACTAGAAAGCTTTATTTTGTAAAACTTGTTATTCTTATTTTCAAGATGAAAGTGGCGTGGTCTTTATTTGTTAGATTTGCTTCTTTAAGACAGTTTTTCTGATGTAAGTCTATTGACTTGCCTAACTGGTTAGGAAATGTCACGATTTTCTCAAATCTAACTAAGCATACTTGGAAATACTGTACAGGATTTCGAAGTATATGAAAACAAAAGGATTAGGTTGCCATGATTAAAAAAAAAAAGTCACTAGCAATTTCTGAAATGATGAGATATCAAACTAGAGAGTAAAAAAACAAAAATATACTGCAGTAAACCAAACAAAACTCAAACCAACCAACCAAACAAAAAAAACCACAACCCAGAAACAAACCAAACCAAATCTGGTAGTTAGAAAATACTAGTCAAAGTCCTACTTTTGGACTGAAGTTCTTTAAACTTAAGCTGTTAAGAGCTTTTCTTCCCTAATGTGAAACCATTGTCATAGAGCTGGAGATACTCACCACTTCTTGTTCCAGCGCTGAGACAGCTTCGTCTCCTAGTAAACAGCTCCTTCTGTATCAGAATCAGATGTGACAAAGAGTTAAGGACAAAAGTACTTTGAGTTGTTCAATATGAAACAGCTCTGGACATGGTGAACTGCCAGTTATTATGCTGAACAGATAGATTTTGTTTTCCATGAAGGTCAATTTATAAAAAGGGAATGAATGACTGAACTTTTTTGTCCTTGAAATGACATGTTTTTGTCCCCAGACATCTATTCTTTTGTATAGTCATGTTGAACTCAGGAGGAAAGGCTAAAAGTATTAGTCTGAATTCTGCCATAAAACCACCACTTGAAGCAAGATTTAATCCATTTAGTCCATCATGCCAATTACACATTTGCTATTTTTCTTCTCTTGTATGGATGAAAAATCTAAAGCAGAACTAATTTTCAGAATGCATACTTGATACTTTACAGTGTGCAAAATTGTTTCAGTACATTAGGCAGATGTTTTAAACAAGTGGAGAAGGTTGTGTTCCACTGCAAGAACTGGAATTTTCATAGCTATATAGGGCAAAATCAAAATCCCATACAAAGGGATCCTTTGATGACTCGCTGCCATCCTCTGATGTCTTCAAAGATGAAGCCCTGATTTATAGGGGCATTCCCAGAGCTGAAGGAAGTAGAGCTGCTAGACAGTCTCATGGTTGAGTGATGCTGCCATCCATGGATATTTTATATTATGCTGCCATAACTTAATTTTCACACTGAAAATGTCATCTTCATCATTTTGGGGCAAGCAGGCATCTCCTCTTAGGTTGCCAGCTTTGTCTTGCCACACACATATTAAGCAGAAATACAAAACAAATTATACTTACAGAGAATTAATTTCTCACATATTTCTTTTGAAAGTATCTTTGAATATAGGAAGAGAAAATAAATTCACCAAGAACCCTTCTATTAGAGCAAAACCCACACAACTTTTAACCACTCTATCTCATAACTGAGGTCAGTAAAATGAAAATAAGAAGTGAGTTTGGAGATTGTCTTCATCATTCAATTAATTTAATAATACAATGAGAGATGTTAACTGAAATAGGTGGGGGGGCTGTATTTAAAATTCATTATTAATACAGCTGCAGAGGGCAGTAATAGTAAGCCACTATTCCCCCTACCTGTGAAGCTTATTTTTTCCTCACACTTTTGTTTAAGACTTTTGTCTTCTGCTGCTGGTATTACAAGCAAACAAATGATGGAAATCCCTACAACCCACTTTGGATGTTTCTTCTGTAGAGTAGGTTATTCACTTATTTAGGATATTGGAAGTCGTATCTCTTATGGTTCTTCCCACTGCTTACAGCCATAATGACAACACACTGCAGACAGAAGGTTGGTGTAGTCTGTTACTACTCAGCGGTCCTTCTAATGCAAGGAAATTGCCAAGAGGAGACATGAAGAGACTAGACAGATCTGAATCAGGTCCATCTCTTCCATTCTGTTTCTCCAGCTGAAAGTAGAGCAAAAGTTATTAAACTCCTTCGATCCACAACTCCTGAAACATATCTTTCTGTCAGATACACCTCGGAAAGTCTTTGAGGCTAGTAAAAGCTGTGCGGTGAGTCTTACTTCTACACAAAGATGGCACTGCACCATACCTTTCTCTTTCTTAGCTCTCTGAAGTTTAAAGGTAGTTTTTTCTCAGTAGTAGAAAAACAAGAAGTGCCTCTTAAAAAGGCTGGTTTCTACTAGTTCCATTTCTCCAAATTAAAAGCCTGCCTAGTAGTAACCTCTCATTCTATGCAAATGGGCACACTGAGACAACAGCTTGTATGCATGAAATAGCACTCCCAAGCTAATCAAATATGTTTGCTTTGAACATGGATAATATTCCAGGCTCTCCTGGAATATTTTCCTTAGCAAAGGAATAGAAGATACTGAAGGATACAGTGATACATTAGTCACAGATTCCATTTGCACTGGGTGAAAGAGAAGGTAACATCCCTGGTGTTACCTGGTCACCCTGGTGGTGAGTCCAAACTAAGAGGATAGGGTAACTGCAAAGATGCAGGGTAGGATGATGGGAAACGTCTGTAAACTGTCTCTTACCCCCGAAGCATCCACCTCCTCTGCTATTCGTGCCACAAGCCTTCCTAATTGCATCTGTTACTCTGTTTGGCATCCTTCTTCCCTACCTGACAATTCTTCTGTTCAAGCACTCCTGGACTTCTATCTGGACTCCTGTCTTCTATCCAGCACAGCTTTCTTGTATCTTTCTCTGAGTCCCCCTGTAACTGATGATGATGTTGCCTGTCAGCTATGATCAGAAGCAACCTCAATGTACTGCTTTAGTGCAACTTGGGCCTTTTTTAACATTTATTTTGCCTTTTATTTTTTTATTTTATTTTTTTCTTTCAGCTGGTTCTGCTCTTGGCTGAAGACATGTCCTACAGCTACCCGAAGGGAGGCCATAGCCGGGTGGGGGTTGGTCTCTTCTTCCAGACAACCAGCAACAGAACAAGGGGACACAGTCACAAATTGTGCCGTGGGAGGTATAGGCTGGATGTTAGGAGGAAGTTCTTCCCAGAGAGAGTGATTGGCATTGGAATGGGCTGCCCAGGGAGGTGGTGGAGTCACCGTCCTTGGAGGTGTTCAAGAAAAGCCTGGATGAGGCACTTAGTGCCATGGTTTAGTTGACTGGCTAGGACTGGGTGCTAGGTTGGACTGGATGACCTTGGAGGTCCCTTCCAATCTGTTTGATTCTGTGATTCTAGGATTCCTCACCTGTGTCTCTAGTCTGTTAAGGGTCTTTGTCTTCTTTGAATCACTGGTGAAATGTTACATTTCCATATCAGGACTTGATAATCTATTACACAGTATTGTCTTTTGAAAGCTCCCAGATTCTCTCAGTGTCAGCTGAGGTGACTAACATCTGACTGGATGTGTTTGCAACACAGGTGTTTTCATCTGAGCTACTCACCCTCAGGCTTCCCAGCATTTCCAGCCAACAGAATGCAGTTTATCACAGCCTAAAGTAGACACCTACATTTTGTCACATGAATCATACCCCAAACTCTGCTGACTACACTAACTGAATTTCTGTTGACTGTGATGGAAGCCTACACAACCTGCTCAGATGTAGAAACCTGTGTAGATGCTGAAACCTAATCTTAACATTATCTGTGACAAAACACCACTCCCACATCGGCTCCTTTTCTCCCTTTACGACAAATTGCTTTTTAATGAAAGGGAAACTCGTGGCAGGACTCATGCTGGACTTCCCCAGCCTGATGCCTGGTAATGAAGGCAGTATAAACTGAAGCAACCTTAAACCAGTAGCTCAGTATGAACAGTCATTGTTCTCTCTTTTTTGTGCTTGATATTTCCTTCTGGCAGACAAATCTTACATGTCAGATATCATAAATGACTTACAGTAGGTACCAAATCACTGAGGTGGTAACCTCATGATTCTCTGCACTGTTCTGCCCCTGACCTGCTTCATGATCGCTGCGCTGTGTATTAAGTTGACATGGTTTTCTCCCAAAAGCAACTGTGGAAGCCTTTCTCCTGGACTGGAGTCACTGGATGGTTTTCCATAAATACTGTAGAGGTCAACTTTTCACTGCGAGGCTTAAGGCGTTTTATTAACCTTTATGTTTTCTGCTTTCATGATGTAAATTCCATTCCTTTACTAAGGTGGCTCACAGGCTTTAAAAATAAAAGTGATTTTCAAGGGACACACTGACACTGTATTTGCTGAGTACACACAGAAATAAATCCAAGGACCTCCTATAAAATTTCCCAGGCATTTTAGATGCATATTTTCCGTGCTTTGCTCTTCTGCCTGATTTTGCTATCTTGTAACAGAAACTCCGTGCCTTGTGAAAAAATGGAAATGAGATGGAAATACTCAAACACATGACAAGCAAATGAACATGTGAAGAGTAGGGCATTTATAGAATGGCAGCAATCCAGATATTCCTAGGGCAGTCATCTAAGTTTATAGGAGTCTTTATGCAGTTTGCTCATAAACCAAAATGCCTTACCAGGCATAGCTGGTTAGCACGGAAGTAGCCCTCACACCATACATGGGGGCAGACTCTTAAATGCTTAAAGCTTTTTCCTCTTCATTAAAAGATTATATACCAGCAAGGAACAGAAAAGCAGCAGGACAACTGACAGCAGAAAGAGCAGTGATGAATCCTCAACAGTTACCCTCAAAAAGAGGAGACAGCAGCCAGAGCAGTATGGAATCGAGCTGCTGCAGGGGCACGCAGCAGTGCGAGCACAGACAAGGAAGGCACTTACAATGCAACCTGAATAGTGTGAGCAGACAGCTAACAATGCTGATCACTAACTCAATGAACACTGATGTCAGACACACAGCTGCAGGGCAAGCACAGAAATTTGAGAGTTTGATGTGATAAAATATGCCTACCCTAGAGAAAAATGGAGATCGAGTTAATTGAAAGCTACTAATCTCCTGTGAGAGAAAACAGGAAGGGATTAGTAATGCAAGGTAGAGAGATAAAGGCAAAGTTTTTGACCAACAGGAGGGAAAACAGAATATAGGGTAATCTAGTGCACCAGAGTACTTAAACATACGCTTAAAGTTTAATGTATGAGTAATCCTATTGACTTCAACATATGCTTAAATGCTTTTCTGGATCAGAGTTTTAATATGCATTTGAACTAAACTGTAATATGATGATTTAGATGTGAGCTCATTTTAGGTTTCAGTGGCTAACCAGACTTCTGCTTAACTGGCATATGGAATGGGGACTTTTAAAGAATGTCTAGGTGCTTCAGAAAGCAATTAGCCTGTCACTCAGTAATGATACTTTTCTTTCTAAAAAATAACTGCCCAATTCAGATTCATTTGTTGCAGATTATCTTGCTGCTGGTGCATAATTGTAGCTCACACATATATAACACACTATACATATTTATATATTTTGTATGTGCATATATATTTATATATAAATAGCTTATTTCCAGCCACTGCCCCACATTCTAGATGCTTATCAAGGATTGTTAATATCTTGTGTAACTGTTTGTACCTCTGTTTAATACTCCATATTAAAATATATGCTATGGAGTTAAAGGAGTCCTGAAAGGAATCTTCAAGATGTAAAAGAAAGCTAAAAATGAGGTGCATGTAATAAACTCCTTCAAAAGAGCTAAGATAGTGCATGGCCCACTGCTTAGGAGATTCCAAATGTCAGTATTCAGAGTAGCACGACTCACTAGCTGGTGCTGGTGACATAAGCTGGACAGAACTTTGTCTGCAGTGCTTTCACTGATCTCTTTTCTCTCTCTCCTCTGCCAGCATTTCACTGCTGAAAGCGACTGTTTGGTTTTGTTGCATTTGAAAACAAACCTAGGCTTCATACTAAAAATTATAGGAAGACCAATTCAAATAACCAGTTAGAATTCATCCATGGAAGGTTAGAATTATTGTAAATTATTTTATGATGCACTGTTTAGTACTAAGCATGCTAGCCTCAGGAGAGTTAAAAACCAGCATGCAAGTGTGCTAGCAGCAGAGTCTGATACACAACCAGCACCCATACTGGAATAGCAGCAAGTAGGTCTAATTCTTTAGCCTGAGATGGAAGTAAACCAAAGGAGATAGAGTAAAATGTTGAGCTAATGTAGGGAAACACATGGCTAGATATGTGGTTAGAGGTATTTGTTGCATTAAACCGATTTTGCCCGAGGCAGCCTTTCTGATGGCAATTAACATGGCTGGGGTTTTGATAATGTTGCCTTTTCAAGCAAGTCTAATCAGACCAGTGCTCAGTTCCTGGAGCAAAATGGATGACAAGTACTAAGTCCAGCTGTGTTGGTTGAATTAGCTAGGCTGGCAGAAGATTGTAGCCTAATATTCACTGTAAGAGCAGTTTTGCTGCATGGCTCAGCTCAGAACATAGTGTTTGGAACTTAAGGGGACACTGAGGGGGGTACATGGGAAAGAGTGCACTGAAGACCACTATGAATGTGTGTCTGTGAGATTCAGTCTGAAGTGAAGGTGTTGAAAACAACAAGTAGCAAGAGACCAGAGTCTTTTACAAGAGTGATCATTTCAGAACAAAAGCAAATACAGCTTGGGGGGGAACAGGCATTAGCAGCACAGTAAAACACATTCTTCAAACTTTGTACCCATTTAGAGCCTCCCGTGATTTCATTTATGTGTCTGTTATTTATTTGTCTCCTTAACCCTCTGACTGAAAAATTAGCATGTGATTAAATACCCCTCGTGACAGCATAAACCTTTCATCCTCTGCTTAAGTCTCACTGCCTACAGAGACATCCACATATTTCCTCCTAATCACTGCCATGCCATGGACTTCCACGCCATGGACTTCCATGCCATGTCTTAACTCTCTGTAAGCATAGCAAACCGATGGATACTGCCATGTCCAAGGAGTTGGGGAAGTAGAGCATGGTGCTCCTTCCAGGGTAATGAGGCTGCAAATCAGCTGATGGCACAGATCACAGGATCACAGGATGCTAGGGGTTGGGAGGGACCTCCACAGATCAAGTCCAACCCCTCTGCCAGAGCAGGATCATAGAATCTAGCTCAGGTCACACAGGAATGTATCCAGAGGAGAAGACTCCACAACCTCTCTGACACCTGGTGCTTGAGCTATTACCTCCACGGAGCAATGCATTATACAAATGAGTACAGCATTAGTGATGGACAGACAGCTTCTGAGAGGACTTCTGTCACTGTGATACTGTGTCTTCCTGCTTAGCAATATCCACACTGAATTCTTGGACTTCGTTAGTTCTGATATAGCCAAGGAGGATTGAAAGAAGACTTTTTTTCCTGCCCTATATTTATATTACATTGCAAGTCTGCTGGTCTTCTTCAGTGGCTAGGCAAGATTTACTCCTTTGTGCCTTTAGTACATAGTTGAGTTTCTGCAAAGTAATTTTCTCTTTCTCTGAAGCTCTGGATGTTGGCCACGGCTACACACCGTAGCCAGCATGTGCCAATGCTGCTAATGCATTACATTCACTCGGTAGGTGCAATGTACATGTCCTGCTGCGTTTCCCAGAATTGAGCCAGACTGCAGACTTTAGAGTCAGATGAGAGCTTTTTTTTCTGAGTCATATTACCTGAATCATATTACCAGGGGTCATAAAGGGATTTATTTTTCTCTTTAGTTTGACCGTGGCCACATTCTAAGATGTCTGGAAACATGGTACCCTTCTTTGATTTCTGCTCTCTTCCTTCAGCACTTTGTAGTTTTTAAGTCCTTCCATGCACATGCTGAATTTGCTGCAGGCTGCTGGTTGTGCTATTTGGAGGTAACATTTGGAGTAGAAAATCTGCAAACTCTGCAAATCTCGACACCTATTTCAGCACTGGATGTGGATGTAAAGGACTTGACACAGCAATCAGATTATGCCTTGACCTGGATTTGGCTAGAATAGCCAATTACTTTGTGAGAAGCTGGGTGGGGGCCATAGCCAAGACAGGAAGCTGAAACAGCCAACCCGGATTGACACCATGCTTGATGTCTTGCCCACTATATGAGGGCAGGGCTGGGCAGGATGAGAGTGCTTGGAGCAAATGACTCCAACATGGTGCCAGAGGAGGACCACACCACCCGACTAGTATGGTGAGTGGTGTGTTTTGTATCTCTGGCTCTGCATACCATGTCATTGGTGTTACTGTGTTCTCTGGCTGCTGTTATTTCTTTGTGCTGTTCTTTTAAAGTCTCCTCATTTCAGCCCAAGAGGATTTGTCTTTTCCTCACGAGTCTCTTTCCCATCTGGTTGGGAGCAGTTGTGTGAGCGGTTGTGGGGTGGCTCAGCTGCTGTCTGGGCCTGAACCACAGCGTGTCTCTAAGTCACACATTCTTTGCATTTAGCAGAATTATCTGCCTATCTTATGTTGAGATGAGATATATCCTCTGAAACAAACTCCTTCACTAGTGTCTTCTTGGAATCAAAGAGGAATCAAATTGTGTTTTGGTGAGAAAATCTTGAGACCTTTCAGTGGAACATAAATAATTTGTTCTCAGTCCTTGGAGATTGCCTCCAACTGAAACTACACAATATTTTCTTTCTTGAAAAAACATTTGTTCTGTCTCAGTGCATTCTGTTACTGGTGAAGTAAAAGGCAAATTAAGGTACATTTTCAGCCCTTGTGATGGTTTGGGTGTCCCCCGCCCCCCTACACTTTAGAAATTACCCAGACTAGACCCATCTGGCTCTGGAAATTTGAATGANAGCAGGCAAAGCAGAACAGCCCAGCACGAAGTGCAGAGCAAAGTGCAGAGCAAAAAGTGACTTTATCTTTTGTTTTGCTTTTCTTCTTTACACATCTCAGCAAGACTGTGAGTGAAGTAGACCTCACCATTGTTTTCATTTCTCAGCCTGTGATCTAATTCTTCTCACCAAAACATTCTAGCTAGCTTCAAACTAGCACAGCCCTGCTTTACAGTAGTAGCTTGGATGGTGTTAAAGGCGAAATTGGTACCATCACATGGTAACAACACAAGGTCCCCACAGTGCAAGAGTGCAGACGGCACAGAGCATTTCTGATGGTGTCCAAATGATGTGAAACAATGTGCACAGAAGACCTACCTCAGTGAAAAAAAACTGCCTGCACACCTCAACTACACACAGCAAGGAAACTGATTTTTTTCCAGATCTTGAAGAGGTTTTGAGGGAAACTGACTTTTTTTCCAGATCTTGAAGAGGGTTTCAGCATGCTACATACATAGGAGCATGTCATCTGAGACTTTTTGTCTTAATTCTGGTCTCTCAAGTCTGAGCACAGCCTTGATCCTCACTCCTTTTCCAGAATTGGTGCTCTACTGGTTGCAGTGATGACATGCTGCCTCCTTTATACAAAGGAGGACCATTTGTTTCAGTTGTATATCCTGAGTTAGGGATAACTCAGGTGCAAAGGCAGAGAAAGATACTTTCAATAGTTGTCTAGAACTATTAGTAATATCTTAAGCACCTGTGGCTGTTTGGTTTAAATCTGGGATTGATCATTAAGGTGTTTGGCAAGTATCTCTTTCCCATGGCAAAACATACTGAAAGATTTGATATGGCTAGGAGCTTGCAAGACAGTTGATTATGAAAGGTGTAAAAATGCTTCTTCCCTGAACTGGTCACAGATATCATCATAAAACACTGACAAGTTGAAGGTGTCAATATTTATACTAGTGTGATAAAATTAAATCTTAAGTTCTGTAAAGCCAGGTACACACTTCTTTGAGAGAGAGAGAATGTAAAGATGATGTGAGTGGAACCGATCAGTGAGGACTTCTGTTGAGAATTTGCTCAAAAGAGAAGGGTACTGCAATGGCTTTTATTCTTCAAGTTGGGGAACTGCCAAAATAGTGTCCATTTTTCCCCTAATGTTGTCAGGAACAACAACACAGCCATTTTAAATTACTTCAAACCATTGTAAAAGCTCTGTCAAGATGTCCAAAATAATTTTCACCAAAGAGCTTTCAGCTGCTCTTTAGGAGTCAAAACACCACTATACAGGTGAAAAGTTCTAAATCCTGCTTGTGCTGCTGTGAGTCACGCAACAATTCAAGCTGTTTTATTTTTCTGAGAACGTATTTCAGTTTGCTGCTTGCAACTAAGGCACATTTACCACCAAACAGCTGAAGCCAGAATTAAGTGTCCCCAACTGTTAATGTTCCTAACAATCTAATCATGAAATTAAAACTGTCACAAACACAATGCAGATTTTTACTGTGCTGAAGATTTCTTCATTGTGTTCTCTGCTGAAGCACTGCAGAGTCACTAGATGATTTATTGAATTATTTTGAGAAATCACACTAAGCTCACACAAAGACCTTACTCTTAATCTTTAAAACTAGTAATTTCAGACGTTGGATTAAAAAATATTTTGAGGAATACCAGGGGGTTTTAATAACCCACACCATGCAGGTCAGAAAGAGCTCTATGTATTGGCTGGAAAATGTCCCTGCTGTTAAAAAGGAAACATTTGTATTGAATGTTAATGGCTGTGAAAGCTAGCAGTGGGATTTCTTCAAACACAGCTGTCTAAAAATTCAGGGACCGGGCTAATGGACCCTTTTCTTCCTAGTTTTGGTGAGAAGTCCCTTTTACTGCACAACGCAGTTACTTACAAACTGTGCCAAACAATTAGCAGTAGCCAGCCCTTAGACTACTGATGTTAGGCAGGTGACTCACTTTGCCTGTAGGACACACATCTGTCCCTGTTGCAGTGACATCGAGTTTTACACAATTTAAATCTCTGACATAGGAGACCTAGCTGCTCCCACCCGGGTCAATGTGAAGTCTTCAGTGTAGTCGTGAGCAAGGCAGAGATTAAGCACCACAGAAAAACATAGAAGTATAGAAAAGAGGTTTGAATATCAGATCATGTAAAACACCTGTGGCAGCAAAAGTATTCACATGAACAATGACATTTTCATTGCCTGCATCCCCTGTGGGTGCAGATATTCAGTCTCAGAGTAGTAAGAATTTAAAGGAGAAGATGCTGAAGGGTTATGAAATCTACATTTTCTTAACCAGAATTTTCCTGTTCCAGACAATACTTCACCAGCTCTATTAGCCACAAAGCAATCCTTGCAATTCTTGCTGTTTTGTTTTACTTTTCTACATCAACAAGAGAAGAAATATACTCAAGTATATATTTCTACATTTGGAGGTTTTCTAGGTCACATTTGCTCCCACTGTTTTCTACCATGTTCTCGTACAAAACCATCTGGGTATCAAAGAACCACAAAGGAATTCTTAGAGCAATATCATAAAATGGGTCACTCCTTAAACCCCTTCAGTTGAAAAACAAGCAGAAATAGGCCTATATGTTAAGAGAAGCGTGGAATATGTTGGGATGAGTGGCACTGCATCAGATAGTGGACTTGAAAATGGGAGAGTGTAGAAACTATATCTTAGACACGCACCTCACCCTGGATGTAATTCCATTGATTCACGAGTCTGTGGGACGTGGTTTCTAATTATTTCTCATATCAAATGGGCTTTCAGTTCAAACGGTTGACTTAGCATGCACTTTCTCTCCTTTGCAGATACTACTTACAACATTTTTTTCTTGTTATATACAAGGTAGATGGATACTCATAGCAAGCTAATATTTAAATCTGTTCTCCTTATCATAGCCAAAACTGACAATTGCTTAACTGCGGACGGAATTTGGGAAAGCCGAGAGACGGCTCAACATAGAATCATAGAATGGTTTAGGTTGGAAGGGACCTCAAGGATCATCCAGCTCCAACCCCCTGCCATAGGCAGGGACACCTCCCACTAGAGCAGGCTAGCTTCAAGGTGATCCAAATAGTTATTGAGAGCATCAGGGTTCAAGTTACAAAGGACATACTTTTTAGTTACGGCGAGAAAAATGAGTGCAAACAGCATGCAATGCGGTACTGTTAATTAGCATTTGGTGCAGCTAAAGATTGGAATTTGCATCATCCTCCCTACTTGCGGTCTCTGCTATGGGTAAAATCCCTCCCAAACCGGACACAGTCCCACAGAAGTTGTTTATCAGAAGGCTCAAGGACAAATTCCTTTAGCTCCTTCACACACAGCGCTGTGGTTTACTGTAGTTCCACTACTCAGACCTCACATCCAAGGCTTGATTGTACAAGCTTCTAGGGGCTCGTGCCCCCTCTCCTTCAGCCAGTTCCCAACACTTAACAGCTAATGCACATGTTACGTTCAGTAGCAAGGGGATTGTTTAACGCCCAGGACTCGATTGCGTCTCAAAACACGAGACAACAGAAAGTACTGACAAATGTGACAAGGCCGTAAGAAAAGCCTGAAATTAAAGCAAAAAACATATAAATATTGCCTTGTCAACTTGTCCCACGTTTTCAACGGCAATCATTTTGGAATGCCAATCTGAAATGTACTATTGGAATCAAGCAACAAAGGCAAGTCACATAACATTTTGAACGCATTGAGACTTAAACCAGCATACTGCCTGCAGTTCACATACTCACATAGCAATCCTTACTCATCACTCAGCCTCAAAAAAGAAAAACTAAAGAAGAATGCCATTATATTAGGTACCAGACATATGAAGAGATTGTATCATATTGTGATTTGCCATTATTTTAGGTAGCAGACATATCAAGAGATTGTATCATATTGTGATTTGCCATTATTTTAGGTAGCAGACATATCAAGAGATTGTATCATATTGTGATTTGCCATTATTTTAGGTACCAGACATATCAAGAGATTGTATCATATTGTGATTTGCCATTATATTAGGTACCAGACATATCAAGAGATTGTATCATACTGTGATTTGCCATTATATTAGGTACCAGACATATGAAGAGATTGTATCATACTGTGATTTGCCATTATTTTAGGTACCAGACATATCAAGAGATTGTATCATACTGTGATTTGCCATTATTTTAGGTACCAGACATATCAAGAGATTGTATCATACTGTGATTTGCCATTATATTAGGTAGCAGACATATCAAGAGATTGTATCATACTGTGATTTGCCATTATTTTAGGTACCAGACATATCAAGAGATTGTATCATACTGTGATTTGCCATTATTTTAGGTACCAGACATATCAAGAGATGGTATCATATTGTGATTTTTCTAGCTATTTATAGAAAGTGATGTTTGAAAAACTTACTTTTTCTTTAAAAGTCAATGTGATGTAGGAGTAGAGTAGGATGTGAAAGTGGACGAACAGTGAAAGTTAGGTGTAGATTACAAGGTGGGAGCACTGCCACCAAGTGGAAGTAGGAGCTGTGTCAGCTCATATCAGAGGTCTGTCTCATTCTCTGTTTCTATCTGTGGCATCCACTGGTCTGTGTGCTTCAAAACCTAGTACAGGTTTCAGACAGCTTCAAACACACCATCCCTTATGATACTGATGACTTTCCAGTTTCTTGTCAAAAGGACGTTTATTTGCCTTTGCATTACAGTATATAAAATCAGAGAATGTTAGGGATTGGAAGGGATGTCCAGAGGTCGTCGGGTCCAGCCCCCAGCCAAAGCAGCACCACCTAGGGCAGGCCACGCAGGAACATGTCCAGGTTGGCTTTGAAAGTTTCCAGAGAAGGAAACTCCACAACTTCTCTTGGCAGTCTGTTCCAGTGCTCTGTCACCCTCACAGTAACGAAATTTCTCCTCATTGATGTGGAACTTCCTGTGTTCTACCTTATATCCATTATTCATTGTCCTCTTACCAGGTGCCACCAAAAAGAGCCTGTCCCCTTCCTCTTGACAGCCACCCCTCAGGTATTTATAAACATTAATAAGATCCCCTCTCAAACTTCTCTTCTCTGGAATAAACAGCCCCAGTTCTCTCAGCCTTTCTTCATAGAGATGTTCAAATCCCTTGGTCATCCTTATAGCTCTTCACTGGACTTTCTTCAGTATATCTCCATCTGTCTTGAACTGAGGAGCTCAAAAGTGGCTACAATATTCTAGGTGTGGTCTTAGCAGGGCAAAGTAGAGGGAGAGGAGAACTTCCCTAGACCTGCTGGACACACTTTTACTTGTCCACCCCTAGATAACATTGCTCTTGGCCACAAGGGCACATTGCTGTCCCACAGACAACTTATTGTCCACTAGGAGTCCACATACATATTAAGTTGAGCAAGCATAACTGCCTTTCCTTATCCACATAATCAGCTTTAAAATCCTGCTCATTTCTTGGTCTTTAATTAGAGCAACTCACTGCTGCAAGAAATAGATATTGAGTATGTTACATAATACTTTTGACCAATCTTATCTCCTTTGAACTTCATTGACTCCCCCCTTCTTGCATTAGGAAAATGCTCACAATATATAATAAATTATTCCTTCTAATTTGCATTAATCATTGCATAGGTCAGTGTTGCAGAGAGGAAATTAATTGATGCGAGAGAGATTTTTCCAAGATTAATATTGTGTATTAATTTTGATACTCAGAACTCTCACCACCCCTGACCACTAATGTTAATAATATTTGGGTTCTTACACGGTCATGGAAACATTCTATGGACAATATCTACATCTAGTAATAACCAGCAAAATACATAAACATTTAATTGAACTGGAAGAGAAGGTTCCTGCGGTCAGATGCCGCTTGCTGTCCATACGCCGCTTGCCCAGTAGCTGGGCTCAAGCTCTTTCTGCTCTATGGCAGAAGGCAATGGAGAATTACAAAGAGGCATTTAAGCATTTACTCACAAATCATTATTACTCACTCATGGGGCTTAGCCACAGTCCAGACAGTGTCCAAATGCTTTCAGGGGACTCTGTCTTGTTGGACATTGAGGCTTGACTCTTCCCAGCTTCTGGGGAAAGGACGCAGACAATCTGACCTTGTCTCCTGGCTTCTTCTGGACAATCTGTGTATATGTCCAGGAATTCTAGGCAGGACCTTCAGGTGCAGAGGCAGGATGTCGTGCAGTCTCAGCACGATATCACGCTGGCCACACAGGCCGATCGCGTGCAGACATCCAGGGTCTGCTCCTGGTAACTCGCGGCAGTGGAGTTTAGCAGGCAAGCAATAAGGCAGTGTGCAACAGCAGCAGGGCTGGACACAGCAGAGAGAGCACGGCAAAGAGCAGGGGAGCAAAACAGGGAAGCAAAAGCAGGTTGTTAGCCTGAATATCTCCTTTTATCAATGTGGGCCAAGATTAATTGCCCTTTGGACACAAGAACAGCCAATCAGGATGGCAGTTAACCAAACCTTACTATATTAGGCAAAGCCACAGGCTCGCTTTTCCCTAACTTGGGAAAAGCACAGGCCTTGCACTAGGCAGGCACAAGCTAAGTGTGTGTACCTTGTATACCACAGGGCCCTGGGCAGGCCAGACTCAGTGACTCCAGGTTCTTTTGTATCCTCTTCTTGCACTTGCCTCTCTGGTGGAGCAGAAAAACATGCCTAGGCAAGGCAGGACATGTATAAGCCTACTTTGGGCCTATGAGGCCTACCACAACAATCAGAATCCAATTGCACTTGTTATCATTCTGTCCATTCACATTGTTAGAAGTGGTTTTGCTCACGTTTATCTGTAGACTTCCTAGGTTGCAACTAAAATGATTTGGTATGGTGTGTATTGCTGTATGGTGTTCTGATAGACTCTTGTCATCTTGGTCAAATGACCTGCTCTGCTAAATTCATCACTTCTGTCAGCACTCACCCTTCATAAACTGGGAATAAAATTTCCCAACATCAGAACAGTGATGCCAGGACAAAATTTCTAAGTAGCAGTGAGATGCTGAGGGCCCTTTTAGGAGATAAGGATTTGGAAAATACATTGAATAAAATGAACCAGCTGATTTGTTAGACAGTAGATAGACTAATCCTGCAATGTTAAATAATCATTTTCCTTATCAAACTCATTAACTTCCCCATGAAGTCAGCTGTGTAAAAATGGACTATTATGAAAATTACGTTTAAAAAGTGTGTCATAAATAACACAGACATATTGATGAGCACAGAGGCATGTTCTTGCCTAAAATCAAAAGATCAGGGCTTTTTGGTACATGCATACCTCGCTGAAACCTTTTGTATGGGCCATGAGGATGCTCAGAGGGCTGGAGCAGCTCTCCTATGAGGACAGACTGAAAGAGTTGGGGCTGTTCAGTCTGGAGAAGAGGAGGCTCCCAGGTGACCTTCTTATGGCCTTCCAGGATCTGAAGGGGGCCTACGAAAAAGCTGGGGAGGGACCTTTTAGGCTGTGAGGGAGTGACAGGACTGGGGGGAATGGAGCAAAGCTGGAGGTGGGGAGATACAGACTGGACATGAGGAGGAAGTTGTTCAGCATGAGAGTGGTGAGAGCCTGGAATGGGTTACCCAGGGAGGTGGTCAAGGCCCCATCCCTGGAGGTGTTTAAGGCCAGGCTGGATGAGGCTGTGTGCAGCCTGATCTAGGGTTGGGTGTCTGTGCCCATGGCAGGGGGGTTGGAACTGGCTGATCCTTGTGGTCCCTTCCAACCCTGACTGATTCTATGATTCTAAATTGTGATGGTATGTTGGTTCAGGCCTGTTTGGAGTTGTCTATGTGTACAGGACTCACTCCTGCACTCACTGATGTAATAGATGTTGCCAAAATGCTAATATTTAAGAGCAGCCTCTCCAAAAGGCTGGAAAAAGATTATATTTTGCCCTCCTCTAAATCTGTCAAGCTTTCAGTGGTTATATCCTTGCTACAAGGTGCAAAAACCAGGTTCAACTCTCAATTCCTGTTATTTCTCATTACTTAGGTGGACACTTACTACTGCCAGTGTTTCATTCTACACTGACTGTAATCCAAGTGTCCTATCTTGGCCATGACTGCTCACACCACCCGGATGGAGAGCTGATCTTCCCTACTTGTTCTCTCAGTTTTACCAGGACATGCTGAAGAAACAGAAAGCATATCTCAGAAGTCACCTAGGAAATTGGTGATGAAATTTAGATGGGAGAGGAAGGAATTGAAACCAAATCTTATGCAGCCTGAGTCAGTCCTCTATCAGTGAGCTCCTAGTAGGTCCTTTCACCAGCTGTTAATTTTGGCCAGAATAGCAAACTCCAGGAAAGTATTTACAGCTGTGGTTTCTAGGTGCTGTCACATGTTTTTGTGTGGACAGATTTAGTTCCTAATTCTCTGCTAGAAACTAGACTGGAGGTGGGTGGGACACAATGACACATAATTCTTCCTCATTTGTGACCGGTGAATCTCAGTGGTTCAGTGTTCTGCTGTTTTAAAAGCAGACTTAGGGCACAAGTTCTCCTTATTTATGAGTGTATACATCCAGAGCAGGGCCACTGAGTCCCAGCTATCTGGAGTTTCAAGGCTAGAGTTTTATTCCAAACGTCTATATATTTAGATGATAATTAAGTATTCATACAACTGCAGAATTTCAAAGTCATTATCCTAAGTGTTTGATAACACAGCATGCATTTCTGGCTGACTAGCCCTTGGTGCTTTTCAATTCCATAAACAATCCTTTTTGATATACTTAACAACAGCAGCTGCTTAGATGTTTACTGATTAAGAGAATTTCATGGGGAAAAGTTAGAAATTCTAACATGCTTTGTCAGAAATACCTTAGGTTTGATACTGTCTCTGTATCCCAGTTTTTGAGACGGATCTGCCAGGAAAACACTGCATTGAGATAAAGGTTTGATACTTCCATTTTGACAATTTCCAAGCCATCTGCTTGTAGTCACAGCCCCCAGTAGGACTAGTGAGCTGTCTGTAGTCAGATTAAAGACCTAAAGATGTTGATGTCTCTTTTCTCCCTTCCGTATAGACTGATTCAAGGCCAAGAACCAGAAGTTCCCAATTCTGCAGCTCAGGGCACAGCAGCCTGTCCGAGTTCTCCCAGGGTTGTGGTACCAATCCCAGAAATGGTGATGTGGGTGCCAGATATCTCAGTTGATCTACCACAGAGCTAGACCTTAGCCAGTGCCACAAACCACATGATCTTAGGCTACTGCCTAGTGAGATCATTGTTCCTGTCAAGCTTCACTCCACAAATAGCAGAAATGGGCAGCTGACAGGAATTTCAGTTCCAGTGAGCAGACACAAAGCAACAGTCATCTCTGAAAGTGTTTCAGTGGTTTTAGCTGTGAAACTTCCCCTGAATTTCTGAATCATGGGGAATTCAGGGAAATCTTTTATTTGGATTCTTTCTTTGTCTTATCTATCCAGCTTAGACCAGGATAAATAGTACAAATAACAGAAAATTTTGCCTCCTAGCATCAGCTCCCTGAGTTTCATCCAAAACCTAGACTCATACAAGTTTCACAAAACTATAAACAGGATTAACTGCTTAATTTAGATGCATTTTTAAAGCATATACAACACATTCTTTAGAGGCATTCTAAATGCCATGTTACTCAGGAGATGACAGTTACTGCTTTGCACCATTTTAAACAGATACATATTAGAAGGTTGTGTCACTTCAAATGACAAGTGACAGTGCAATTAAAACAACAGTTTTTAAATGGCTTTTCCTTGTATTTAAAGAACTTAATCCTTTCTATTTGAGAATAATTATTTTCTACACCTGTGTACTTCTTTTAAAATGATGAATGTTTTCAGTTGTACCTTCTGGAACAGTCAAAGTGTTTTTCTACGTATAAGTTGACTGTACTCATGTCATGGAAGGCTATTAGGGCGTATTAGATGTCCTGGCTTGTCCTACCCTTCTGCTGATGGGGGAAGCAAGGGTGGGAGGAAAATAGTCTTGGGCCATTATGTTCCCTCCCAAAGTGATAAACAGGTGTTTATGCATTTTCGAGTGTCTTGCCCCAATAAAGGTAAGCAAGCCCTGGTTTCACCTAATATGGGCAGTTTTTCCAAACGCCATTCCAATTGGTGACCCTCTGTGGCCAAAGGAGCCATTGCACTCAGGCAAATACTATAAACTGAGCTAAGCTGCAAGGAGCTGAGCTGCTTCTGCCTCACTGCTCAGCTTCAGTGTGTGCTGCTCTGCTCTGCCTCGCTACTCTTGGGCAACGTTCTACCCTGCCTCATGCTTCAGATCAGCTTAGCCCTAATGTTTTGGGATTGAACTACCTGGAAACTTAAGTGCTTCAAGTTTACCAGGAGAAGGCATCAAGTGCCTCACAACTTGGTGAGAAGTGCCACCAACATTGTGCTCTCTGCACATCCACAAGAAATCCTGCCTGCAAACCTCTGGGCCAAGAGGAACCAGGATCAGGTCAAAAGATCATCTGCCTCCTTCCCAGCACCCCGCTAGAGCCTGGGAATATCTAGAACCCTCTCAACTGATATCAAGGCACAAAGCAGTTCCAACACTGCCGCAAAGGAGCCAGGGACTATCTTGAAACTCCTACTCCACCACCGTGAGTAGCAAAACATTCCCTAGGGCTCTGGGCTGCCTTTTATTTGTAAGTGGGGCAAAGCCATTTTGTGGCTAAACTTTTCCTACTTTCCAATTCTCCTAAATTAATGACTTGCCCATAAGCATCCTTGTGAAGATTTTCCTGACCAAATTAGAACCCAAATTCAACTAGTTTGTATATGGTTTGTGGGTGAGGCTTTTTGGAAATAAAGTATCTACATATTTTATAATTCCTGCCTCGTTAATTGCCCCAACTAAGTCAACTTGGAAGACTGAGATGGTTGCATGTTCTGAAAACAAGAAATTAGATCCAGCATATGGAATGAAGTCTGGGATGAAGGACACAATACATTCAAATGTGCTGTTTTCTTTCCTATTAAATTTATAATGAATCTTAAAATCAGGTTGCACTCCCTAAAAGAAAATCTGAAATTAACAGCTTTGTTGAAAGGCACAACTGCTTTTCTATAATCCTGTTGTAAAATAATCCATGTTTTACTGTTTTCTCATTTTCAAGATAGATATATTTTTTTTCCAATGAAGCCAGAAGATCATATCAGTTAATAGCTGTATTTGTGTGGTGGCAGAGATTAAAACTCATTAGAAAGAAAAAATTGCAATGTGCAAGACATTGATGCAGTTCCCATCTGGGGGAAAAAAAAAAGTGCACTCATTCTCTTTCACACTTGCTTTTCAGTGGGGAGGGAAACAAACAAAAAAAACAACCAGAATTGGAATAAATCCTGAAGATTAACTAAGACTATTTAGGTCTGCAATTTCTGCTTTTCATCACAAAAGGTGTGCTGTAATGTTCACAACATCATGACTGAATATTTGATCTTTTAAAAGTGCGTTTTACAGCAGAGTCAATCAATTGCAAAGGAGTTTTTTTTTCAAAAGGCTAATATCTTGGCACTTTGCAACAACAGTATTCATTCAGGGTAGTCCATTGGATACATCTGCCATTCTTCTGCACTTTGGCCGCAACAACCCCAAGCAGTGCTACAGACTGGGGACAGAGTGGTTGGAGAGCAGCCAGGAAGAAAGGGACCTGGGGGTACTGGTAGACAGTAGGCTGAAGATGAACCAGCAGTGTGCCCAGGTGGCCAAGAGAGCCAATGGCATTCTGGCCTGTATCAGGAACAGTGTGGCCACCAGGACGAGGGAGGTTATTCTGCCCCTGTACTCAACACTGGTCAGGCCACACCTTGAGTGTTGTGTCCAGTTCTGGCTCCTCAATTCAAGAGAGATGTGTCCAGAGAAGGGCAACAAGGCTGGTGAAGGGCCTGGAACACAAACCCTATGAGGAGAGGCTGAGGGAGCTGGGGTTGTTTAGCCTGGAGGGGAGGAGNGAAAACACTTTATAGTGCATGACAGTTTATAATTGCATCTGTGGACAATAACAACAATTTGAAAGTACAGAGGTACTTTATGTAGCAGAAACTCTGGAGAGCTGCATGTATTTCTGATGGAATGCATATACTTCACTGCTGATAATTGGTGCAGAATGGAGCAGTTGTTTTGCTAATTTGTAAGTAATCCGTACAATACATTACTTATGGACCAAAAAAAAAAGAAACAAAGACAAAAACAAACAAAGGAAATATCCTCTGTTCGTGATTTAAAGAATGAAAATATCTTTTTCTCCTTTCTTTTTTTCTCATCAATTTCAAGGGAAACATAAATGTCCTAAAAGAATGTGCCGACGGGGATAGATAAAACATTCATTATGGCTCCAAAACTGGTGTATTTTCAGATGGCATGAAAGGAAATATGGAAACACACCAGAGAATTGCCATGGTATTTTCTGATACTTTGAGCCTGTGTGGAGCTTTTTGCTAAGTAGGTGCTATTCAGATGAGTTATGGTGACAGTCATTGATCAAAAGAATCAGGAGCAGATATTTTAGTATTGTTCATGGCAGAAATATTGGGCTAGATTTATACTTGAATAAATCATGTGAATCTGGTGCAATCTGAGGAGATGGCACTACCAACTGTATTCCAGCTGAGGCATTTCTGTAAGCTAACAAAGCTGTAGATAGTTAGGGTCTTTTTTAAATAAATAAAATATTATCACCATTCTGAAAACAAGCATGGGCTCAGCTGATGTAAAAAATGAGCTCTGACTGATTGAGTGTGATGCCATATTATCATAGAATCAACCAGGTTGGAAGAGACCTCCAAGATCAGCCAGTCCAACCTAGCACCCAGCCCTAGCCAGTCAACTAGACCATGGCACTAGTCTCTTCTTGAACACCTCCAGAGACGGTGACTCCAGCACCTCCCTGGGCAGCCCATTCCAATGCCAATCACTCTCTCTGCCAACAACTTCCTCCTAACATCCAGCCTACACCTCCCCCAGCACAACTTGAGACTGTGTCCCCTTCTTCTGTTGCTGATTGCCTAGGAGAAGAGACCAACCCTGACCTGGCTGCAGCCTCCCTTCAGGTAGTTGTAGACAGCAATGAGGTCACCCCTGAGCCTCCTCTTCTCCAGGCTAAACAACCCCAGCTCCCTCAGCCTCTCCTCACAGGGCTGTGTTCCAGCTCCGTTGCCCTTCTCTGGACACATTCCATTTGAATTGAGGAGACCAGAACTGGACACAGACCTCAAGTTATGGCCTGACCAGTGCTGAGTACAGGGGCAGAATAACCTCCCTCGTCTTACTGGCCAGGATGCAATTGGCTCTCTTGGCCACCTGGGCACACTGCTGGCTCAAGTTCAGCCTACTATATACCAACAAAGGTACCTTTAGCTCAAACAATCGATTTGGTTTTCTACTACTATCTCACACTTCTGCTTATTTCCCAGAATTTTACTGTTGTCACGTTGCTTTGGGAGTTTTTATTTAATGTATGTTTGAGCTGTGGCAAATACTGATGTGTGGTATCCAAAAGTCACACCAGTTGAAATGGGAAGGATCTCAGTGTGTGTCCATTAAAAAGTCTTTTAATATTCATGGCTAGTGGGCGTACACCAAAGCACAAGTATTAATACGAGCTCCATCTGACAGACTCAATTACAAACAAATCAATCCTGTACTGTGAAGAGAGCTGCTGTGCATTATAACAAACAGTGTCTTGGAAAAAAAATAGTCATGGCCAAATAAGAAATGAGCACTCAGTATTTAGCTCAAACAGAAAAGCAGTGTCATGGAGGAGTAGGTACTAAATATCAAAGCAGTGGTCAGACAAAAAAACAACTGAAATGTTTTGATGGAGAAAACTATATTTCTGAAAGAACTCCATGTGTCTGTCTAGCAGACATACAGCAGCCACAATTGAATTCTGTGTCAGAGCATAATCACCTGACAACCTAAATTCGTTGCTCTGTTTGTCACTGGTTGGTTGGTTGGTTGGTTGGTGGTTGGTGTTTTTTGTGGGCACGTTCAGAGCAATAGTGTTTCAAGAAGTGTTGACATTTGGACAGTCAATGATGGTACCTAAAATACAGCCCAGGTATAACCCATTAAGTATTCTGCACTCTTGACTCCCACCTATGTTGATTCTTTCCATGCCAGTGCTACTAGGGTTTCTTTCAAGGAGAAGCAGACTCTAAGAGAGACTCTGATGCCTGGGTCTTATCACAGCATGCATTCAGGAAGTGTCCTCAGCCCCTAAGTGTCAGTGTGTCCAGTAGATAGTGTGGAACAAACCTTAAGAGTCTGATCCATGTCATGGATACAGATTATTTCAGCGGTGGGCACTGTCAGCGTGGTACAGAGTGCCTCAGACTTTTGTGACTTTTTTCTCTTAGTCAATGTAATATTTGTTGTGTTTCAAGACTCTCAAAGTTGCATTATCCTGGAGCAATTCAGTGAAATGTAGCCCTATTGTTTCAGTATTGCTGCTCTTAGACAACAAGATCTCTGCTGACTGTGATGGAGTTCTTTTGTCTTCCTCTATGCTATGCCACATCTCAGATCATGGGCTGTAGTAGCATGTCTCCTCAGTTTGCAGGTTTAAACAATGAAGACGCTGCATAAGTGTTGTTTAGCTAGGCAGCACAGCAAGGACAGTGCAGATGATCCACTCACAGGCAGCTCCAGTTTCCCTCTAACCATGCCAGAGAGGAGAGTCAGATGAGATGCATGCTCTTTTCTCACTTGTCTGGCAACTAAAGGACCTAAACTAATTTCTGCCCACTACTTGAGGCTACATATATGCATGGTCTGCTGTTCAGCCCCTAAATGCGGCCAACATAACACAGGCTACAAAGTAAGGAACCATGCTGGGAATGCAAGAGGAAGGAATGTCCAGGCCTTGATGCAGACTTCTGCATCTGCAGAAAGCTGTTCTTGGGGATTCATTGTACACTCCTTTCTTCAGGAGTGTTCTACCTAAAAGTAGTGTATACTACATGTTTGGTAACAGCAAGGGTTTTTCTCCTACCAGTTTGTGCTGTGACATTGGAAACTCAAAATTTAGCCTAAACTCTGAGCTGGCACCAACAGGTTCTCTATAGGAGGTGATCAGTCACTGCTGAAGCCCACAGCAGAGTTAATAGTGGCTGACAACAACCAAGCATTTGCATTCATGTATATTGCTTTTCCCCAAGACTTAAATTCTGAAACAAAGTACAACTTAACAGCTCCTAAACATGAAGGCGGAGAGCACATAAAGACAATGTAGAACCTGACTACTGAGCCTTCGATCACTTTGTCTTCCCTTTCAGCATCTTTTAGTGCTTTGCTGCTTCATTTCTGGCCCAGAAAACTCATCTAGTCAGGCACAAATGAAAATCTCACAAATGCTGCGTACATGCCATGCAGATTTATACAGATAGGCTGCACTATATTTAATTCTAAAGCTTTTAGAACTGACTGCTATTCATTAGTGACTACACATTGGTAAGCGTTCCAGTTCACGCTGCTTAAAACCACCTGCTAGGGACTGGGTTTTTTTGCCGACCATCAGCATACAACCACCATTTGTCTTCTTACACATTGCATTCTCTGGTAATCAATTTGTGGGTGAAATACTGTATATACATATCCAAATTAATCCTGCCTCAAGACTGGTCTTCAGATCCCACCACTTCATTGCCAAAAGCTATGGTTTTCTACTTGCTAATTAATTAGAGAAAGCCACAAGAAATACCAGCTAAGTATTTTTGGGGGGTCTTAATGAATGAGTCTATTAATTTAAGAAGATTTAGCAATTACGGATTCTCTAATATTGATTTCCACTAAATCCTATCTGGAAATTAAGGAGATTGATAATAAAACTTTTTATTCAGTTCCACTACAATAGATCTAATGAATAAATTGGCTGCATGCACATCCTTAGAGCTAGTTTCATTTTGTAATAAATGGTGCAACACAAAGAAGCACATTATAATTGAAATTAAGGAGAGAAGAAAAGCAGGTGTAGGCTGAGCTCAGTAACATGCTAATTGAGCACAATGCAGAAAGGAAATTTTAGGTGCCATAGATTTGTTCCTCTGGCATTCATAGAATTTCCTTTGCAAATTTCTTTTCTTACTTTTGTGTATCCAGCTCCTCTTTGTTGGGTTTCTCAGCCTGTTGTTTCAGGATGAAAGGAATCTCATGTACACAGCAGCACACTGTGAACTGAATCCTGCTTGGCTGGAAAGATCACAGAATTAATTTTGAGAAAAGACTCTAATTGATGACAATATATTTCTCCACTCCAGATTGTTTATCCCTGTTTCAGACCCCAGAAGATGGGGATGACTTGCAAGTAATGCAGAATATGCCTCATGGTCCTAAGAGAAGAACTAAAAGCAAGAAAACAAATCTTCACTCTCATCTTGCAGAATGAAAACTATAATCCTTTCATGGGTGCAGGTCCAACCTGAGGAAGAAAGACCTGGGCTCTTCTATGTCAGACTCATACCTGTGATAATTTCATGTGGCAACCTGGTCCATTCAAGTCCTTGAGTTGTTCAGCACTGAGCACCTTTCATAGCCCAATTTTAAATCATTCTTTTCATTGCTCTGTAAACCACATTTCACCTCACACATCTGAGTGGTCTTTGTGGATGCAGCTGAAATACTAAATAATCTTAGCATTTTCTCAACTCAGCTCCAGAAAAGAGTTAATTCTTTAATTGCTTTTGAGTATTCAGTCAACCAATTTTTTTTTCTTTGATTTTTTTCCTTTTTGACTCAGTTCTTAAGTGCCACCTATCTTCTGACTGCACAGAGGAAGTGTAGTTCAAATATCTAGTAGAGAGGTACTAAAGATCTGGTTGAAAAACCCCTGTAAGTTAATCTGTTTAAGACTCCTACTGGTTCTAATAAACTTTTGATCAAGTGATGTGATTATTCAAATTATCTTCTTAAATGTACTGTGTAATGCATTCCAATTTTCTTTATTGTGTTGCAATTCATCTCTTGTCCAAGGGAAAAAAAAAAACCCACCCACATAAGTGAGATTCTAGCCTCTTTAGAATTGGATCAGCAGAAACAAAACAATGTCAATACCAGAATCGGGCATTTAAACGCTGGAGTTCAGAACAATGAAGTATTGATTCCAAAATTGTTCCTTTCCATTGTTTTTACTTAGAATTACATTAGTATTCATAGAATATGTCATAAGAAATTCTCTTGGCAGCTAATTCATTTAATGATGATAATAAAGATACCAGCAATGCTAAATGCATAAGGACCATGTTACAATAGCCCATTATTGTTTGACACTGCATATACAAGGGTGCATTGGGTTTGTGTCTGGAGGGGTTTTGGTAGTGAGGGAGGGACCTCTTGGCATGGATCCTCTGAAAAGATCTCAGAAGGTCCCCTAGCTCCAAACCAGACCTAGCTCTAGCCAAGGCTGAGCCAAACAGCACCTCTACAATAATGTGTTTAAGAAAAGAATACCGTGTCAGATGAGTTCCCAAGCAAATCATAGAATCATAGAATGGGTTAGGTTGGAAGGGACCTCAAGGATCATCCAGCTCCAACCCCCTGCCATAGGCAGGGACACCTCCCACTAGAGCAGGCTGCTCAAGGCCTCATCCAGCCTGGCCTTAAACGCCTCCAGGGAGGAAGCATCCACAACCTCCCTGGGCAACCTGTGCCAGTGTCTTACCACCCTCACTGTAAAGAACTTCCTCCTAACATCCAGTCTAAATCTCCCCTCTTCCAGCTTAAACCCATTCCCCCTCATCCTGACATTACCAGACCGTGTAAATAGTCCCTCCCCAGCTTTCCTGTAGGCTCCCTTCAGATACTGGAAAGCCACTCTAAGGTCTCCTGGAAGCCTTCTCTTCTCCAGGCTGAAGAGCCCCAACTCTCTCAGCCTGTCCTCATAGCAGAGGTGCTGCAGCCCTCTGATCATCTTCGTGGCTCTCCTCTGGACCCGCTCCAGCAGTTCCAT
>WAAF01019982.1:621347-652391 GCA_013400475.1 Tricholaema leucomelas
TTTTCTCACTGGTATACCTAAAAAAGTTCTTCTTGTTCCCCTTGATGTCCCTAGCCAGATTCAGTTCCAGCTGTGCTTTAGCTTTCCTAACCTGAGCTCTGGCTGTACGGACAATTTCTCTGTATTCATCCCAGGTTCCCTGTCCCTGCTTCCACTCTCTGTAGGCTTTCCTTTTGCGCCTAAGTGTGTCCAGGAGCTCCCTATTCATCCACACAGGCTTCCTGGCATTCCTGCCTACCTTTCTCTTTTTGGGGATGCTTTGCTCCTGGGCCCGGAGGAGGTGATCCTTGAACACCGACAGCTTTCCTGGGCCCCCCTTCCCTCCAGAGTTTTTTCCCATGGCACTCTGCCAAGGAGGTCCCTGAAGCGGTTGAAATCTGCTCTTTTGAAGTCCAGAGCAGTCCGCTTGCTGTGCAGCCTCCTTGATGAGTTCTTTTTGTTTTGGGAAGTTCATGTATGTTGGAGAAGAGTGGGATGTGGTAGAGACAACCACGCAGACACCCAGGTCAGTGGGGGAGGGACATAGGAGTAGCTGTAGCGAAATGCAAGACTGAGCCCTTGCAACTCTCAAAGATCAACAGTAGAGCAGAATCTCATCTGCAGCCTCCTCATGCCCAAGCAGGGGACTATCTCCAAAGAAGACAGGGCACCCTGTGCTGGAGTAGTCCATTGCTGGGAGGACTGAGCCCAAAAGGGTCCCATGCTAGTGGGATAAATTCATAGAGGACTGTCTCCAGTGGGATGGACAGTGTGTTACAGCAGGGGAGGATTGTAAGGAGCTTTCCATGCAAGGAGGAAGGAGTAGCCACAACCCCATTTTCCTGACCCCATGTACCTCTGGTGGGGAGGACCAGAGCTGGGTCCAGGCATAAAGGGAGACATGGGGGAAAGTATATTGAAGATCTAATTGTATTTATCACTGTCGTAGTGTGATTCAGTTGGTGGTGGGTTTATTTAAATTGATTTTGTTTCCCCAAGTTGAGTATCTCTTTTGCCCCTGATCATAATTGGTAAGTGAGCTCTTCTTCTCTATTAGTCTGATCCTCAAATATTTTGTTGTGTTTTTTCCTCCTTATCCCACTGGAGGGGAGTAGCAGTGACAGAGTCACTGGGCGGTGCTTTGTTTGCAGTACTGTGGCCTTAATCTACAAAGGGCCACTGAATTTTAAAGACGTATTCCTCAATGGTTGGTTTGCAAAGTAAGGAAATATTACAGCCATTGTAAAGGCATCAGGGAGAGAATTGGTCCTTTTCTTGAGCACAGAGAATGTCTGTGATAGGGTTAAGATGAGAACTCAGAGAACCTCATAAACCACTCCTAGACATCACTGTGCAGCCACCCAGTTCTCTCATCATTTCACAGGCTTTAACTTTTTCAGCCCCGTATCACAACCACATATGTAGAGTTGCATCTTACATATATTGTAATCCACAAACAAGTAAACAGAATCCTTAAATCTGGATTATGTACATTAGCATGAGCACTTAGAGCAGCAGATGATGTATGAGATCTGGAGACTATAAAGACAAGCCTCTGCCTAAAAGTCACTGCCCCTTTCTCTACGTCTTCTCCACTTTCAGACACATTGCTGTGGAACTAGAGGCATGGACAGAGATCCAGGTACAAAAGGAATGGAGAAAGAAGGAGTGCAGAGGAAATAGAAACTCCTAATGGCGACTTCTGAGAAAGCAAAGGGGTGGTCAAAAGGAGGTTAGAAAAGATGAAGGTCTGGGGTTCCTATCACAGGACATGGCTCAAAGACAGTGTGCATAAATTCAAGAGTTGAACAACAGCATTGCACTCACATACAGGTTCTACTCAGTCTCCCCCTCTCACAACTGCAGCTCTCTCATAGTGGGAGGAGGAAGGATAATTTTCTCTCTTACAGTGGTTGCAGTTATTTTAAAAGGCCTCTCCAGTACATTTACTCTTGCATTTGCATACACATATACAGTTTTACATTTTCTGCAGGTAAGGTATGAATATGCAGTAATTCTAGGAGTAGTTATTTTGGTGTGGTGAAGTCAGCATTATAAAGCTGGAAGCAAGAGAAAACTGCCAAACTTGCATCTCTGAAACATCTGAAAGTAGGTAATTTCTGAACAGAAATGTTAGTGTTCTGCTAAGAAGCTCAACTGCTAATGGGCTGGATAATCTCTGCTCTCTCTGCTCTTCACATACCTGATCCAAGTCAAAATGCATATGCAGTTCTTGGAGCAGGGAATTAATCTGACTTGCATTTGGTGCCAGGGAATGCTCCATTAACAACCTGCAGAATCAGAATCCCTCTTTCTATTTCTCAGGCCCCATAAATTCTGTGTTGCCTTCTGTGCAGAACTTGTCTTCAAGGGATAGAAGAAGAGGAGGAGTCTGGCTTCTCTACAGGTCACAGTATTCTGTAGCTGTTCTTGCAGCTAAGGTGCTCTGCTCCTCAAGCTGAGAACACATATCCCCTAAGTTCTTGCTTAGAATTTTGTTTATCAGGGCATGAATAATCCAATTCATGGTCCATTAGCTGGACCTGGCCCATGGCACTCTTGTGCCTAGCTTTTTTATTGACAGATATGAAGCGTAGCTGCTCAGATAGTGAATTCCTCATCCACAGCCGGATAATCCATCTCCCCTAGTGAGGAAGCTCTGCACTTTCTCAGAGGCAGACCTGCTGCCGTGCCATATCCACGTAAGAGGAAGCAGGCACCAGCAGATAGCTGTTCTCATGAGTACCCACATAAACCCCCTCAACTGCCGCTCTCTTGGGCTCCAAGCTACCAGTGCAAAAAGCTGTTCTTCCACAACTCTTCTTCAGATGAGGGCTCTGAGTAGGAGGAAGTGTTCAGGGTAGTTGCATCTACAGAGCAGAAGACTGAGTCTCTGCTGAAGCACTTTGGCTTCGCGCACAGACAGCGGTGAGATCTGTCGCCTCTGAAATGAGTTTCCTGGGAGGATTTGATACAGTGCTTTGTTGCCAGTGCAGCGCTGAGTCCTGCCTCGGTATGTCACAGATAACTAAAACAGATTACAGCTGTGGAAAAGACAATTCATTTAGGAATTGAGGAACTCTGGTTGACGATGAATAACTTAACGACTAATAAATAAGTGATCTTAAACACGGTCTGATCAGAGGAAGGAATTTTTAACTCCAATCCTTAGAAAGACCCTATCTAGAATTCAGGCATTCTACACAGCCAAAGTTCAGTTTCAAACGTGGTATTGTGTCAGGTTTAATAAAGAACATTAGTCCTCTTACACACAGACCCATAATTTTCCTCTCTTTTCCCAGGATGCTTGCTCTCCAAAAATACCTATTTTAAAAACAGGTTAGCAGAATAAGCTGTTACAATCTTTACTGTTAATGGGATTTCAATATCCCATGGAAAAGTATTACAAAAGCAATTAAAGTTCATTCCTTGACAATGCTTTTACAAACACAAAATTACCAGTGATGAGGATATCTGGCTGACATTGCTCTGCCTCAGCAGCAATGCTGAACTGGAAGACAGTCCTAGGTGAAGCTGTGCAGCAGATCTTTGTCTCCAAGCTCTGCAGCTGCATAGAAACATTGGTCCTGCAGTCAGGGCAGAACTAACATTCTGTTGTAGAAAGAGTGTCAACTTTTTTTCCCATCAACGTGGCAGGGGAGTAATATGCCCTTCAGAAGCAAGAGGATCAATCTAAACATCAACTGTAATTACCTTTAAGTTATTTTTCATAGTCTCTTCTACTGCTAAGGAAAGACTGCTTGCATAAGTGGCATGACAGCAGCATGGTATCCAATAGCCCATTGCCTGCTTTGGTTGGCTATCCTGGCTGTATCCCCTCCCAGCTTCTTGTGAAAATTAACTATATCTTAGAACTACCAAGGCAGTCCCACAGAAAATGTAGGGTTTTGATAACATTAAGCGAAGGAGGGCATCATATCTGTGACTCTCATTTGATACCCTGCCTTGTACAACTTGCCTGTATTTATGGCTTATTGAAGTGTTTCATAGAAAGGGAAGCAACGGCAGGAAAAAGGCACTGTCAGCCCATTTTTTTATCGAGTCTACTGCAGTGGATATGTCATTAATATTTCAAAGTATGCAATGAGGATTGAATACCTCTGGCAAATGTACAGAAGAATTCATGGGGCTTTTTAATCCTGAGTGGGCTTAGCTATGAACCAAGCCATGTCAGAACTGCCTGCTGCTAAGTGTGCTCCTTTTCAGCATGTTGTCTGTGCTCTTGGTGCTTCATCACAGCTCTGTGAGTTGCATTCAGGTTTTGAATGTCCCAGAGTGCGTATTCAACATACATGTGGATAGATGTATTCAACCTACAGGCTAGATAGATGGACCCAGTCCAACACCATGAGTTTTAACAAGGCCAAGTGCAGGGTTCTGCACATTGACCACAACAACCCCATGCAGTGCTACAGGCTGGGGACAGAGTGGCTGGAGAGCAGCCAGGCAGAAAGGGACCTGGGGGTACTGGTCGACAGGCTACTGAACATGAGCCAGCAGTGTGCTCAGGTGTCCAACAAGGCCAATGGCATCCTGGCCTGTATCAGGAACAGTGTGGCCAGCAGGACCAAGGAAGTCTTTCTGCCCCTGTACTCACCACTGGTTAGGCCTCGCCTTGAGTACTGTGTCCAGTTCTAGGCCCCTCAGGTTAAGAAAGACATTGAGGTGCTTGAACATGCCCAGAGAGGGGCACCAAGGCTGGTGAGGGGGCTGGAGCACAGCCCCGTGAGAAGAGGCTGAGGGAGCTGGAGGTGTTCGGCCTGGAGAAGAAGAGGCTCAGAGGAGACCTTATGGCTCTCTACAACTACCTGAAAGGAGGCTGTAGCCAGGTGGGGTTGGTCTCTTCTCCCAGGCACCCAGGGACAGAACAAGAGGAGGCAGTCTCAAACTGTGCCAAGGCAGGTTTAGGTTGGACATTAGGAAGAAATTCTTCATGGAAAGAGTGATTGCCCATTGGAATGAGCTGCTGAGGGAGGTGGTGGAGTCACCATCCCTGGAGGTGTTTAAGAGGAGGCTGGATGAGGCACTTAGTGCCATGGTTTAGTTAATTAGAAGGTGTTAGGTGATAGGTTGGACTCAATGATCTCAGAGGTCTTTTCCAACCTGGTTAATTCTGTGATTCTGTGATTGATTGTGAGAGTGGTTTCTAATTCTGCTAATGCAGAGCCTGGATCAAGTTGCCTCAGTAGTTAGCCTTCAATTTAGGTATTAGCAAAATAAGATAATAATATGCAATTAACTATGCCACAAGCATATTAAATGGTTTACTTGTTTAATGTTTAGAAGGCACAATTTGGAAATGAAAATGCTACGTTTACTAAGTGTTTTGCAGCACGGAAAGATGTTTGACTACTTAATTCAGATGGAATGCATGTAACACAATTAAACCATGAGTCTTGGCCAGCGTGCAAAAGACCCTTTGCCATCTTTCATTTGATATGCAAACACTGGATTAAGTTTCCTTTACTTCAGCCAAACCTGCACTCTCAGGAATCATACTCTGTCTCTTCCATAGCTGTGAAAAATCTTCTTTTTACAAAGGAACATCACGTGGGTGTTGGTAGCAAGATGCCAATACCTGGAAATATTTTAGGTGTACTCTGGGAGTCAGTGTCTGCTCAGTTTATTAACAGCAGAAAGCTGAGAAAGAAAAATGATGTATGGTACAGACTTGAAGGTAAAACTCTTGAGATGGTCGTGGAGATCTTTATTTTGCCAGCTATAATAACAGAATAAACTTAAACCATACGGTTCTCAGCAGCAAAAGCAGCGTGTTTATCCCAGCCAATATGCAGACTTGAACTCCTGATGCATGCCATTAATCATATGATGTTATTGGTGATGTAAAGGCAAAAAGAGAGAGAGATTTCATATTTAGACTTAGCTTGCTTACGTTCCTGGCTCGCTTTTTGTTTGGGCAATTTTGATTTCTTATTTTTCTCTTTCTTTCTTTCTTTCTTTCTTTCTTTCTTTCTTTCTTTCTTTCTTTCTTTCTTTCTTTCTTTCTTCCTTCCTTNTCTTTCTTTCCTTCTTTCTTTCTTTCTTTTCTTCCTTTTCCATGATTTACATCCTGGTCTGACAAGATCAAATTTTAGCTGTCTATGAATCCTTAACACTGCAGAGCTTTGCAAATGTGCATTCCTCATTGGCCCTTAAGTTCTATTCTGATAACAGACGAAGTAGAGCAACATAGGATGAATGCAGATAGCAACCTGTCAGCAGCCCTCTATTATGTGCTGACACAATCTATCTGAGTTTACATGGAGCTTAGAACACGGGATAGCATAAAAGGGAGAGAAAGAACAAAGAGAAGCCTGAAGGTGACAATAAAAAATGAATGTATGACCCACTGTCTCCCTTGTTTTTTAGCTGGTAAAAACTACACATTGACTTAATTAAGATAAAATCTTATTCTTCAGCATTAAAAGTCTTAAACTGTGCCATTGTTTCATTTAAATGTACCATAAATACCAAATAGTAGATGACTGCACTTCCCCATAGTGAAAATGAAGCTGTTTTGAATTCTTGATCCTGTCTGTTTGGGGTTTACTTCATGTGTGTGTTTTCCCTGCTGGCATCATTGATGATGCCATGAGATCTATTAGAAAGCTGGGATTCACCCTCAACGGTGGTGTCTGATGTACATTTGGAACAAATTCAAACAGCTCAAGCAGTCTGGGGAAAACTCCAGCTTCCCTTGTGATCACCACCTGCCAGGAAGCCAAGCCCGGCTCTGACAGAGCATCACAGTCTGGCACATCTCTGTCACAGGAAAAGTACGAGTTTTCTCAGGTTTTGTTAACTCCTTCAGTGTCCTGGAAGGCTAGGAAACTGATACACTGCTTGGAACAGAGAAGATCCAGAAGGATCAGCATGTAAAACCAAAGGCATGTCTGGCTTCCTGTTTCAGATGGCCTTTTGAGAAACCAGGTGACGCAGCCAGCTGAGCAGCCACTGTGTTTGAAACACAAGGATGAGCAGGTTGAGTTTTCCCTGGACTTCACAAGAGGCAGAATATAAATGCAGTGCATAGCACCACTTTCAGCCTTGATTCAGCAGACATTTAGGTACTTAACCTAACTTACTGTCTGTACTTCAGTGCCAAGTGCTTTGCTGGACCACAGCCCTAGTGACTCTTAGAAGGTACCTGAAGGAATTGATCTTTTCTCACACAGGCAGATTTTGAATCGTGGCTTAATTTTTTGGGTTTGGGTTGGTTTTTTTTCCACCACCCCAGGATTGTACATTTGTGCAGTCATTTATTTCCTGGCTAGAGTAGCTACAGATCAGAGGGTTAAAATGTTCAGTGGCTTTATGTGCTAGCTTCATTTCTACTGTCTTCTTGCAGAAACAGTGCCCAATGAAAAACATAGGCTCAACTGATCCCTGATGAATGCTTGCCTAAATAATTATACTGACTGCAGGCTTGGCATAGTTGGGAAACAAAAGGCAACGAGAGTTAGAAAAGTGCAGGTAAGGTAGGTCAAGGCTGTTGTCTTCACATGTCACTTGTTGAGCTTTTCTTCCCCAGGATTACTAGAGAATTCTTAACTACACATTCTGCATTTTCTCTCTTGCTTGTATTCATGCTCACAGACTAACAAATAAATACTTCCTTCAGCCATAGTTTTAGTACGAATGTTGAGGTGCCAGCTGTTGTAGCTAAGCTCAGCACGTCAGCTACTACAGCTGTCTTTGTATTGTCTTTCACTTTAATTGCTACTTATGCTTTGAAATCTGAAGAAATTAAGCCTATCAGTAAGTTAGTCTTTGTCTGAAAATATAGTGGGTTTGCCTCCTGCAGCTACCAGCTCAGTGAGGAAAAAGGTAAGCATTTAGAATTCACCTAAAATCTTACCAAAGAAATCTTAATTTAAATGCAACAACCTCCTGTTTCAATATTACATATGTATGGCAGATCCCCAACTGTCTTCTAAGCTTCCGCAATTGGAAAAGCAAATGTTTAACTACTATCTGCCTAATTGGATTTTTTCTTACACCTCTCATAGGGTGAAGTGGAAAGGGTTAGGCAGTCTTTTATCCAGTGGTGACATAATCAGTACCTTACAGAGGCAGCCTTCCACACGGACATTACCACCTCTTGAAATGCAGCTAATTAGTGTCTTAGGAGAAGCTATCATAGTCTACTGCATATGCTAAAGCATCTTCAGAAACTACATAATAAATTCCCAGTAGAACCCTGTTTGTTGCAGTAAAAGATGCATATTTCTCATCTGGTTAAAATTGTGTGCGATGTTTACACCAAAATCCTGAACGTTTTGTTTCCTCCTGTGGTTATGATCACTGCATTGATGCTCTTGAATTAAAATCTATTTAAAATTTTCCTAGTCAGATATGAGTATTCAGGTTTATATCTCTGTAGCTGGAATCTCACAACTGCTTTACTCCAACATAAATGAGTTTCTTTTTACATAGACAAGCTTTCTCTCCCTTCTAATCTGAGCCACACATTCTTGCCACTTTTTTTTGCATTCATGTTGCATCCAAGGCTGGGCCAAGAAACTAATCAGACTGAAAATCAGCCTGGGGGATAGAAGAAGGCTATGAGGCATAAATAGAGGGGGGTTTTAGGTATTTTTTTGGGGGGGGGTTAGTTTCCTGAACTGGATGACTCCTTAAATCCAACACAAGTGCAAGGTTGGAGATAGGACAGGGGGTAGAACTGGTGGTCTCATTCCATCTAGGTTGGCTTAAAGTGAGTATGAAATGGCTATCTTAACTAGATATTAGAAAGGACCTTTTTCTGTAGCTTACATTTTTCTTAGATATCGATTCAGCGAAGTGCTTAAGTGAGCACCTAACTTTAAACATCATTGCAAAAGTAAGTCCCTAGTATTTTCGTTTCTTGGCTGACTTTCTGAAGTGCTTGATCAGAGCCAGGGGAGCTGTTCTTCTCTGGAACAGTTTTACTGAAAATTATTTAGCCATTTTAACAAAAATATTCATTGTTGCTAGGATATACTGTTTGTGACCTTTTTATTAAGCAGCTACAGCACCTCAGGGAAGAAAAGAGAAGCACAAGCTGGCAAGGAGTAGAACTCCAGGTCAGGTTTGTGCTTCTATTAGCCCCCAAAGAATTGGATGTGATTTAACTGAGTTATACAATATATAAAGCACTTTGTACATGGCATGTGCAGTACATTAGACAATAAAATTGGCCTCTTCTGCTGCTCCATTAGTGGTGGCACAAGTAGGTACACAAAGTCAGACTGATATGTTTTGATGCACAAGGAAGAAGGGGGCACATTAAAGAGGGTGGAGGTCTCAGAAGTGCATCCTAGCATAATGTAAACTAGGATGTTGTAATTTCCTTCTTCATCCTCAGTGAAAGTACATGTGAGAGCTTGACATATTATTGTGAGGAAGATAAGCAGCTCTCCAAAGGGTACTTCCCAGGATCAGCATCTTCTGTATGTAATAGATAAAGACTGCAAAGGTGAAGACTGTGGGACCATTTCTTCATCCTGTTTTTCTCTTTCACGAAGACTTTCTTAAAAAAACCTTTCAAATGAACTGAGCAAGCAACAGCATGGCAGAAATAGAAAGCAAACACATCAGGAATGGCACTGTTAAGGTTGCCTTTCTAACAGTAATGGTAGCCATTTGTACATACTTGCTTCAAGGAGACATTTCTGACACATACAATCACATGGATTTTCTCTGAAAAGAAGAGGCATGCTATGCCTAAACCCCAAAAACCTGTGTTCTGTATCTCCCTTCTCCTTAAGTCTCCCAGAAATTATGCCATTGTTAGAGCCTTTCTCTTCTCTTGTTAAATCCTCAGCTGCTATGTCTTCTTTACTTTCCCTTCCTATTTTAGTATGAAATTGTCCAAGTTTATACTTATCTACTCTATTAACATACATTGTTCTATTTAGTGCATAAGCAGTAAATTTTGTTCTCTCTCCCTTGCAGAAGATAACTGTTCTCTCGGACCTACAAGCACAACTGCTACTTAACCTAGTTCTGTCAGAATGATTTGATTTTTAAAACCCTCACAGGGAAGTGTTTTAGTAGGTTTAAAAAACCAAATTCTTTTGACAGAATCAGGCTGGGGACAGCTACATGTATAGATATACCAGTAAATCTGAGGAGGGTGGTAACCTTCAGGGATTCAGAAGGGAGAAGAGAGTGGCTGATGATGAGCCACCTACATTATCTTCATGCTTCCATTATCCATATATTTGTTGACAGTCCTATCAACATCTGATCATAGAATCATAGAATTGTCAGGGCTGGAAGGCACCTCAAGGATCACTTAGTTCAAACTCCCCTGCGGTGGGCAAGGACACCTCACACTAGATCAGATTGCTCAGAGTCCCACCTAGCCTGGCCTTAAAGACCTCCAGGGATGGGGTTTCTGCTGCCACCCTGGGCAACCTGTTACAGGGTCTCACCACCCTCATGGGATATTTCTTCCTAACATCCAACCTGAATCTACCCACTTCTAGTCTTGCTCCATTCCCCTTAGTCTATCACTACCCAACACCCTAAAAAATCCCACACCAGCTTTCCTGTAGGCCCCCTTCTCTTCTCCAGACTGAGCAACCCTAGTTCTTTCAGTCTGTCTTCATAGGAGAGGAGCTCCAGCCTTCTGACCAAGGCATTCTGCCAGCCTTCTGACCAAGCCATTCTGATTTTCATACCTTTTGCTCATTTGTGCAAAACGCTCATCATTGATGGCAGACCTGCAGCAAACAACCACTGTGCTGTCATGCCATTATACTCTCAGTAACTCCATTCTTATCTCTTGAACTGATTCTCCTTATTCCCTCCTCCTCATTCCATTGATGATTTCTTTTCATCTTTTTTTTTTTTTTTTCATACTGGTCAATGCTTATCTTTAAAATACTCTGTCTTCATTTGCACCTCTCCTTAAGTCCCTTTCTCAGAGCAGTTTCTTCTCAAGTCTTATTTAATATCCTTTTCTTTCAGCCTTGTTTCAATTAAGCTATGAACTCTTTAGGTTAATGAATGTGACCAAAGCGTGTAAAAACTTGTTTGCCTGCTGGACTGACAAATAACAGCAACAGTCAACAGAACTCTGAAGTTCAAGTTCAAGCACAGGACAACATGTAACGATGCAGAAAGTAATCTCAAACAGAAGAATTTGTAAAGAAGTTTTGAGGAAGAAAGCCTGCAGCAGTGAACAACCTAGGAAAAGCAGAACAGCCAACAGTCACATGGAAAGGTCAAGGAGAAAAGACAGGTCAGTCTTGATACCAAATAGAAGCTTCATTCACGCCAGGAGTGCTGGATGATTCAGGCAGAGAAGTGTCTGCAGTTCAGGAAACTCCTAAACATGTTATAATCTCCCTGGAGCATAGATAGTCTTAATGAGTGAGGACTGCTGTACCCATGGAAGTGAGTGAACTCTGTGACTGAAAACTGCTTTCTGGAAATGAATATCTGCCTAGTCAGGACTGGTGAAGACTTTTCTGATAACTAAAGGTTCGATCTGTCTCTGAGCAGAGTAATTTCTGCTGCTGTTTCACTTGAGCAGCAGCAAAGTACTGCAGAATGTACTATGGGATGTTTATTTCAATATACAACTCGTGATAGACCATATAGTAACCTAGAAAATGCCTTGAAGCAAAACACTGAGCAAGTGAAAGGTGTAGATATGTACAAGAGAGAGGGAAAGGGAGAAGGACACTGAAAAGTAGAAGACACTAAATGAAAAACATTTGAAGTACAACATCTGCATGCATCCTGTATGGGTAGTGGCTAAAGCATTAAATATTTATTGACATTTTATTTTAAAAGAGAAGAAAAAACTATGTGGGACATTACTGACAGATAATAAGTACAATAATTAGATATAAAAGAAACTATTGTTGCTCTGAACATGCACACATTTTCAGTGACACTTAAATCTGTATAAGTAGAGTCTCATTCCATTATTCCTGTTCCCTCTCAGATCCAAACCTGAGCTCTCTTTTTCCAGTCCTCCACCCTGCTTATGTACTAATACACAGCCAGGTGCCAGGTGGTTTCCTAGGTGAAGAACTGCAGATTTGGAGGTGTTACTGATTCAAGCCCTATCACTGCATACTTCTCCTTCACTGGGCAGTACTGAAAACCTGTCTCTTTCAGGCTCTTTAATCTCTCACTACTTGATTCTTGTTTTCAAGTTTCCAATTGACTCTGGAACAGGATTTAGACTCTAGTGGCAAAGAATGAGCACTGACCTGGAAAATCAAGATGCATTAGATATTTCAGCGTAGGAGAAGGCAGGCTGTGCAGCCTGGCCAGATGGAAAGAGTGGCCAAGAGCTAAGTGGCAAAACCAAAATACTGAAGGATTTTAGCGAACAAAAGGAAGCTCTACAGAGAGGACTGCACAGACATTATAAAAGAAAGAACACGACATTTAAACCAATGAAAGTGGCATCTCTTCAAGGCTAATTGACTGGAAATAAATTTATCAGTGGCATAGATATCAGCTATTACATTCAGATCTCAGGCTAATTAAGAATGGAATAATAATCTTACAAAAACAGTGTTATCACTTAAAACTGTAAATATGTTTCTTTCCAGTGTGTTTATATATATATATATATATATAATTAATGTACTATACTTAAGAATAACACATCTAATAATATTGCAACTTCTGATACAAAGTTTTCTTTATTGCTTTCCATGCTGCCAGCCCATGAGCAGATCACACACAAATTTTCTGGCAGGTCTGCTAATGATGGAGGGTTTGATTACAGGGAACCCACGTTCCTAAACGGCAGGGGAAGAGAGCTCTCCTCTGAGGAGAAGGAAGGAGACATAGACTCCAAACAAGGAAAGTGCTGCAGCAGTGTGACAAGGAGAAATAATACCTTCCTGGTTTAGCATGAAGGCTGTCATGAAAATAACTGATGGAGCATGAACATTATAAGCAGAACTTAATACTGGTTCAGCTGGAAGAGAAAAATAGTGTCATAAATCCAAGTACAAATAATCATGAAAATGGGTGTGCATATTTAACCCCTAATGTACCCGAGAAAAGATAGGGTATAGCTTCAGAAAGCTACAGAAAGGTTGTAGAAGTCCAGCTATCATTAAGACACAGGAGTCCAGCCTCAATACCTGCTAAGGAGTGTTATTAAAGTGAGAGATGCTCATTTTGCAGCACCAATATTCCTGAAGTACCTGCAGATCTCCTGCTTCAGTCTACAGGTGTTAGCATTTCTAACAGGGCTAAGCAATTTACCACTAAGTAATTCAGCCTGTCAGGATCCACAAACACCTTTTTGGAGTTGTGCTAAAGTACTTCATGCTTCATTCAGTCAAGTAGGCTACTAAATATGCAAACAGGCCCAAAACCACCTGTAAAGAATCTGATTCCACTGAGCTCCCTCCTGCGGCTCAGCCTTTCCCACGAGCGTTCCACCTGCTTTGGCTGTGGTGTGCAATTCTGTCACTGCATGCACAGCCAGGCTCAGATCACAACATTTCCAGTCATGTAAAAGGAGACACTCTCAGCCAACTCTCCACACATCATTTCTCTTCATCAGACCTTATGAGATCCCTTTTCTCCAGCTTGTTGAGCCTATCATGCAAATGGCAGCACAACCCTTTGGCACATCAGCCACTCCTCACAGTTTTGTATTACCTGACAAGAGTGGACTCTTCTATCATCCAGATCATTAATGAAGATGTTAAACACCTGCACTGACACCTTAGCTACAACACTACCAGTTGTCTTCCAGTTATTAGTGGTAAGCAGCTGAAATTCATGCTAGTGGTCACAACAAGTTCAGTCCAATTTTCAGTCAGTCTCACTGTCTGTCCACTACCTAACAGTTCTACAAGGATTTTATGGAACACTAAAACAGAACCCTTCTAAAGTTGAGCTAAATAACAGCAGCTGCTTCTCCCTCATTCATTAAGCCAGTCATTTCATCATAGAGAGAAATCTGGTTCATTAAACATAATTTCCTCTTTATAAATCTATGCTGACTCCTCCCAACTACCTTATTATCCTTCAGGTTTGGAAATTGCTTCCAAGATTATTTGTCCTATGACTTTCAAAGGGATTGAGGTGAGAGTGACCAGTATATAGTTTTCCAGAACCTTGCTTTGACCTTCCTGAAAATAGAAGTGACATTTGCTTTCTTTTGATCCTCAGGAATCTCCCCAGATTGCCATGAACTTTCAGTTTTCTGAGACTGGCTCGGCAGTGACATCAGCCAGGTCCTTCAGCCTCAGGCATCTTACTATCAGTTCTTCTTTGTTTTTTTTTTCTGAGGTCAAATAGACCATCTGCCTTTGTCAGCATCTTGATCACCTATGTTGTGTTGTCAGCAATGTACTCCAGAATTCTCCTGGGTCACTTGTGCCCTGTGTGTTGTCTCTCCAGAGAGAACACTGGTAGCTGGGGCTAGCAAATATAAAGCTTCTTCAAGTTAACTGAAGACCTCAACTTCATTTTCTTGGTCAGCTTGTAAAAGTCGTCACCTTACCCATGTTGATTTGCCTGACTATCCTGACCCATAAACTCAACTGGTTCATTCTCCATTCCCAGGCAGAGCTCGAAACAAGTACATACACAATTATAATGCTCATTACTTGCTTCTTTCCTGATCTATCTGTTCAAATTAGTTCTGCCTTTCTTTTTCTTCTTTCTCATCTGTGGATACCTTTGATAGAAATCATATCAAAGTCAGTACATGTTTATGTGTAACAGAAAACCACACATCTTTTCTTTTAATATCTCTCTCTCTCTCTCTCTCTCTATCTCTCTATCTCTCTCTCTATCTATCTATCTATCTATATCACACTGTACTGAGAGTATGGCAGGGAGATAAAATGAGTTTTTTCTTTAATAGAAAAAAAGACAAACACTTATGCAAACCTAAATTCACACTGGAAGTTTACCTCCTAGAGCATCTAACTGTTTATAGCATTGTAGAACAGAAGGATAACTCACACAAATTTACTCCATTTTAGCTGCATGTGCTATGATAATTGCCAACTGTGCTTTTAAAACTCTACCAAACTTTTTCTCCTTCACAAAGTTTAGAGGGAAAAATATGAAGTCTGGGTGAAATCTAACAGATTAAAGCCCCAGATAGATCCACAGTACTCTAAGCGTGAAAGACATCTTTGATTAATGATTTCCTGTATCTCAGCTAGCATTACCAATCTTCAGTAAATATACCACTAGGACACAAATGTGTGGGATGAGTGTGTATAGAATAGGCTGAGTATTCAGGAAACACTGCAGAATTTCCATGGGCCATGGAGCAGAAATGTAATGTTCTTCTTCCTTTCATCGGGCATACTTTGTAAATGAAGTTGGCAAGGAAACACATGCAGTACTTCAAAATAATTTACCTCTACTGCAGGACCCTTAATGCACTGACAGCACTGCTGCTTCTGGTAATGGCTTTAAAAGTGTCCTTTTCATTTTGAAGTCAACTTATGCCCTTTTTTGGCACGTAATATTTCAGATGTTGGGTAAACCTATATGGTCTAACAGCACAGTCCTTAGAGTATTACAAAGGATATGCACAATGGCACAACTCAAGCCACAGCAAAGTGCTTGTATAAAGATTGTTTAACCTAAGTTACTTCACTGCTGTGCTAGTTTGAGCCTAGCTGGGATGTTTTGGTGAGAAGAACTAGATGATAGGCTGAGAAATGAAAACAATGGTGAGGTCTACTCCGCTCACAGTCTTGCTGGGATGTGTAAAGAAGAAAGGCAAAACAAAGATTAGGTCACTTTTGCTCTGCACTTCGCTTGGGCATTTCGTGCTGGGCTGTTCTCTTCTGCTTTGCCTGCTGGGGAGAGCTGAGGCTGCTGGCTGAACTCCATCTTGCTTTCTAACCTCACCCTCCATTTGCTTTGGCTGATTTCACCTTTGCTTCTTAATCCCCTTGGCCAAACCTCCATTCTTCCTTGGGACTGGGGTAAGGTTGAGAGGGGTGGGGGAAAGGTGAGGGGGTGGTTGAGAGCCCCTCCTGGGGACTCAGGTTTCTGGGAGGGGAGTTGTGTCTGTATTACCTTTTTTACTTGTATATTTCTGTATATATCTGTATATACTGTAACTATCTGCTTGTAAATTGTGCCAGCTGTAAATATAAGCTTCATTCAAATTTCCAGAGCCAGCTGAGTCTAGTCTGGGTGATTTCTAAAGTGGGTTGGGGGGGGCGGGGGACACCCAAACCATCACAACTGCTCATATTTCCTCATCTGCTTTACACTTGGGGTATTATAACTTTTGTTTTCAACCACATCTCGAGTTAGAATTAGATTTGAGAGTCTGAGATAAAGATACTTCATATTTATATTAAACCATTGAACTGTAATTGTTGAAACAATCAGCCATAAAATTTAAATCTTTAAACAGAAACCAGAACTGAATGCGCAGGAATCAAAATGCAAGGCAAGAGATGATTGGAAGTGACTTCAGAAAATGAAGTAACAGCTTATATAGGCCCCAAAGATTATTCACAAGGAATTTAGCATTACATTGTACATGTGATCCAGGAATTGTCATTTGTAGGTGCCACTTCACACAGGGAGTGTGAAAATGCAGTTCTTAGGTATGCTGAGTAAATAAACATTCAGCTGCAGAGTGTGGTTGCAAGCAGCATGAAACACGGTCCAGAAGTTCAAAAAGCAGTCTCTGATCTAGGCTATTTCTGTCTATAGATAAACAACTCTAGAAGTATGTTAACTTCAGTTGGATATGTAGAATGAAAATCAGTTTTTGGTTGATTAGCCCAGACACACATAGTTTAACACACACCCCACAACAGCATTTTCCTCGTAGTTGGTAGTTCAGTTTTCACAAAGCATTACAAAATTCTATTTAAGAAATAAAAACATATCTTCATTGATAATTCCCATGCTACAAATTCTCACTAGGGAGTGGGATGCATAATTCCATCTCTAAATTTCTTTCTCAGATTTTGTGCTAGTTTGAGCCTAGCTAGCATGTTTTGGTGAGAAGAACTAGATGATAGGCTGAGAAATGAAAACAATGGTGAGGCCTACTTTGCTCACAGTCTTGCTGGGATGTGTACAAAAGAAAGGCAAAACAAAAGATAAGGTCACTTCTGCTCTGCACTTTGTGCTGGGCTGTCCTCTTTGCCTGCTGGGGAAAAGCTGAGGCTGCTGGCTGGACTCCATCTTGCTTTCTAACCTCACCCTCCTTTTTGCTTTTGTGGCTGATTCACCTTTGCTTAATCCTCTTGGCTGAATCTCCATTCTTCCTTGGGACTGGGGTAAGGTTGAGAGGGGTAGGGGGAAGGTGAGGGGGTGGTTGAGAGCCCCTCCTGGGGACTCAGGTTTCTGGGAGGGGACTTGTGTCTGTATTACCTTTTTACCTTGTATATTTCTGTCTATATCTGTATATACTGTAACTATCTGCTTGTAAATTGTGCCAGCTGTAAATATAAGCTTCATTCAAATTTCCAGAGCTGGCTGAGTCTAGTCTGGGTGATTTCTAAAGTGTGGGGGGGCGGGGGACACCCAAACCATCACAGACTTCTGCAAGAATTCTTCAGGTTCTCTTATATGCTGGCAATGAAGGCCATCTCTCATGTTATTCAGTGTTTGTTTTTTCTCAGAACTGTTGGCTGGAAAATGTAGAATGTCCCATGTGAGACATAGGTACATCTGGCCCTCTAGGATTTTACTCACACTACCATACCGAATTGTGTTGGGGGAGGTCTAGGCTGGATGTTAGGAGGAAGTTCTTCACAGAGAGAGTGATTTGCCATTGGAATGGGCTGCCCAGGGAGGTGGTGGAGTCACCGTCCCTGGAGGTGTTCAAGAAAAGCCTGGATGAGGCACTTAGTGCCATGGTCTAGTTGATTAGACAGGGCTGGGTGCTAGGTTGGACTGGATGATCTTGGAGGTCTCTTCCAACCTGGTGGATTCAATGATATACATATACTTCAGAGCTATGGTTATAAAATACCACCTTGCAATTGTCCTTTCATTAACTGCTTTCCATATTAGGTGATCTCCTCTCATAGAGGTGATCTGCACAGATTGCTGTCTTGGGCGACTTAAATAAAACTTTTCCCTCCGAATAAAGCTTGATCCCTTGAAAAAATGAGCCACCAGTTAGATTATCTTCAAATTACAATTGTGGTTTGAGACAGCCAGGTAACAATCTTTGCTGAGAGGACACAAAGAGGTCTTTAGCAATCTCTATTTTTATTAATCAGATCCACTTTGTTTTGCTATCTCCTGTGTTCTGGCTGCAGCTACACTGTGGAATTCTTTTCCAGTCTGCATCATAACAAACATGCACTTTAGTATCACAGTATCACAGTCTCACAGTATCATCAGGGTTGGAAGAGACCCCATAGATCATCAAGTCCAAGCCGTTACCACAGAGCTCAAGGCTAGACCATGGCGCCAAGTGCCACATCCAATCCTGCCTTGAACAGCTCCAGGGACAGCAACTCCACCACCTCCCTGGGCAGCCCATTCCAGTAGCCAAAGACTCTCCCAGTGAAGAACTTTCTCCTCACCTCAAGCCTAAACTTCCCCCGGCGCAGCCTGAGGCTGTGTCCTCTCGTTCTGGCACTGGCCACCTGAGAGAAGAGAGCAACCTCCTCCTGGCCACAACCACCCCTCAGGTAGTTGTAGACAGCAATAAGGTCTCCCCTGAGCCTCCTCTTCTCCAGGCTAAACAACCCCAGCTCCCTCAGCCTCTCCTCGTAGGGCTTGTGCTCGAGGCCTCTCACCAGCCTCACAAACCAAGAAATAGAAGCTACATCCTTTGGACTACTCAGAATGGGTGTAGTTTGCTGTCAATCTATTTTTTGTAATTATACTCACATATATGTACCTATTTGTCTTAAATTTTTTAGAAAAAAACCCAAATTAATTTTTTTGGGAAGATACAACACACAGAGCTTTGAAATTTATCTTCCATTATTTCTGGTCAGGTTTTGTTATCCCTTCATATATTCAGCATGATGGTAGAATTAGGAAAAAACTCTAAATTTACTGTGAAAACAGTGTCAAAACTAAAGAAATGACCACCAGAAAGTCAGAAAATTCTGTATTTAATTATAGCTGTTCAAAAATGGTTAGCATGACCATGCTTCTGTTTCCATTCATTCTAAAATAGATATATAATGAAGCATCAGACATTCATCTTTCGTGATGGTTTTGAGTAATCTCCTGTGTACTATGAATTTATTTTTCAATATCTTCATTAAGATACCTTACAAGACTTTTTTTTTTTTTAATTGTGTGCATCCCAACACAGGTCTTTTACATTTAGCAGAGTTAACTCTGAAATACCTGTTTGGAATCTGTTCTTCACAGAGAGAGTGATTAGCCATTGGAATGGGCTACCCAGGGAGGTGGTGGAGTTGCTATCCCTGGAGGTGTTGAAGAAAAGACTGGACGAGGCACTTAGTGCCATGGTCTAGTTGACTGGCTAGGGCTGGGTGCTAGGTTGGACTGGATGATCTTGGAGGTCTCTTCCAACCTGCTTGGTTCTATGACTCTATGAATGTGACCTCATGCATCATTTATCCTTGAGTTAGGCAAGTATCCCTTTTTTTTTCCAGCTTCCCATGCTTTGGCCAAGTAATTCATAGAATTCTAGAATCATTTAGGTTGGAAAAGGCCTTTAAGATTAAAGTCACACTGTTAAGCCAGCATTGCCAAGTCCACTGCTATACTTTAGGTGTCTTTGTCACAGATATCAATCCCCACTCAGTATAGAGCCTAGTCACCTCTAGTGCCTTTTGTAAATGTCCACTCCAGTCACATTTCCATTTGGACTGCTGTTGGCAAGGTGACATTGGTCAGGTTTATAACCTGCACCAGCTTACTGAATTTAGCATGGCCTGAAACCAATGTGGCTCCTTTCCTCCACCTCAAGCCATTAACATTTCTTTTTCTCATCTTTATTTCTCTGTCTTGTTACAATAAATACAGGAGAAATGGAGTGAATGCATAATTGTAGGTAACGAGCTGGAACTGTTGTTTCTTCAATCTGGGCTTTAGAGTTAAAAATCACTGTAGCAAAATCTACCAGTTCTCACGATCAGCCTTCACAAACTCTTGTGTAACTTGGTCATTAGAGTCAGTTTCAGTATTAAATTACAGGTGCAATAAACTCTAAAGGCACTGAACAACCTTTCTGGTTTTATAAGCCAAAACATAAAGAGAGATTCTGACTATTGCATCTAAGAAACAAAAGAATGTTGAACTGTATTGCCTCCTGTCCTTTAAAATAGTCTTTAACATCAATAATGAATAGGTAGTCATTGGTTGGGAATTAGTTGAGGAAATAATTCAATGTGAATGGACTACAGGAGTGCAGTGAAGAACTTAGGCTGGATGTTAGGAGGAGGAAGTTCTTGCCAGAGAGAGTGATTTGCCGTTGGAATGGGCTGCCCAGGGAGGTGGTGGAGTCACCGTCCCTGGAGGTGTTCAAGAAAAGACTGGATGAGGCACTTAGTGCCATGGTCTGGTTGACTGGCTAGGGCTGGGTGATAGATTGGACTGGATGATCTTGGAGGTCTCTTCCAACCTGGTTCATTCTATGATTCTATGATTATATGACTTCTCAGTCACTCTGCTCAGGAAAGGAAGCATCTCTTTGGCATCCAAGCACAGAAGCTTTTCCCTAATTATGTAAAGTTGATTCTCCTGAATGTGGTGATTCTGTTGAGGCATTCAAATGATTCAAACATTAAACTTAATGTAAGCTGTTCTATGATTCCATGATTCTATAGTAACGAAATTTGCCTACACACAAGTATTTTTATAGAAGTGGATAGCTTAACTTCAGTATCCCTGACAAATAACATGACTACTTTTTATTACTGTTTTAAAGGATGAACACTCTGTTAAAATAGGTTGAATACTGAAGCCGATGACTTGTCACTAAAAAAACGAAGACTTTGAGACACATAATTCTAAGCAATCTGTAGCAACAGGAGGGTCATTAGAAGTTTTATTAAGTTGTTTCAATAAACAGTAGACTGGAAACAAAAGAAAGAGCGATATCATTTCTTCTTGTGGTGGTTTGGGTGTTCCCCACCCCCCACACTTTAGAAATCACCCAGACTAGACTCAGGCGGCTCTGGAAATATGAATGAAGCTTATATTTACAGCTGGCACAATATACAAGCAGACAGTTACAGTATGTACAGTTAGATACACAAATATACAAGGTAAAAGGTAATACAGAAACACAACTCACCTCCCAGAAACCTGAGTCCCCAGGAGGGGCTCTCAACTGCCCATTCACCTTCCCCCCTACCCCTCTCAACCTTACCCCAGTACCAAGGAATGGAGGTTTGGCCAGGGGGTTAGGAAGCAAAGTGGATTAGCCCAAAATGGAAGGTGAGGTTAGAGAGTAAGCTCAGCCAGTTCCCCAGCCCCAAGTGAGACTCCTGAGAGAAGTGATTATCTATGTTTTGCTTTTTATTCTTTTACATCTCAGCAAGCCTATGAGTGAAGTAGACATCACCACTGTTTTCCTTTCACACCTGTAATCTAGTCCGTCTCACCAAACGGCTCTAGCTAGGCTCAAACTAGCACACTTCTTTTTGCTGTGGATGTCTAGTCTTTTACTTACAGAATTTCTAAAATAAAGCATTAATAGTTTATACAAACTGTTGTTGAATTAGTGACTAAAACACTGATGTGAACTTGATTTCTAACTGCTATCCTGTCTGTATTTTAACATAGGATGGCTATTAATTTTGTGGATGTGTATATTGTCTAAATTCCCAGAGCTGACATTTCTGCTCTAGAAATCAAGGATGCCAAGCCCATATTACATCTTTCAAAAGGTGCAGCAACCCATCACTGCAGTAGGCAGCTTGCCATAAATATTAGCAAGAGCTAGAGTGAAATTCCAGTAAATGAAGATTAAAGGAAACCACTTTGAAATTGGCTGAGCTGAGCAAAGTAAGGAATTCATGTACCTCCTAATGTTGTAAATCAACTTACGCTGTACAATCTCTGGCTATTTAATTAACAGCTTCATATTCCACTAGCAAAAGAAGGGTCACAAGGACAAGATAAAGAACATGCGGTAATTTCACCAAGGTCTGCATTACCTCTAAGGCCAAAATACTGGGGCTTTAATGAATGTAACTCCTGAGTTATAAGCAAATAGATTTTTTTTTTTTAGCCACTCCCTTCTTTGTTATTTCTTTTATTCTATCTACCTCTTTAATAGTATGTTCATATCCACATGTCTTATTCCTTTCTAGTCTTAACCTCTTTAATAGTATGTTCATATCCACATCTCTTATTCCTTCCTAGTCTTAGTCCTGTGTTAGCCAACTATGTCAGCAGCTCCTCAGTTTGATGTACAGAGCTCAAATGAGTACAAAGTTGTGCTTGTTTGAGGCTAATTGGAATATTTTAATGAGAGAAATAGATCATTGGTTGTGAAAAGAAAATAATGATGAAGTCTGTATCATTCCTTGGTTTGCTGAGAGGGATTAAAAGCCAAAATGTAAATAATTTGTCCCACTCTGGTCTGTGACACTGCATCTATTCACTTTCTCATCATTACACTCTGATATCTTAGAATCATAGAATCCACCAGGTTGGAAGAGACCTCCAAGATCAGCCAGTCCAACCTAGCACTCAGCCCTAGCCAATCAACCAGACCATGGCACTAAGTGCCTCATCCAGTCTTTTCTTGAACACCTCCAGGGACGGTGACTCCACCACCTCCCTGGGCAGCCCATTCCAATGGCAAATCACTCTCTCTGTGAAGAGCTTCCTCCTTCCTCCTTTCTACTAGTCTTGGCTAACAACATAAGATTTGCTGGTTGTTTTGTTTATCTGTCTGGGAAAGTAGAGGGAGAAAGAGAAGGCAGCTTTGAGCCCTTCTGGGCAGGTTTATTTGTCCAGGAGGAAGTTTGGATTTCTGTATTTCTCATTTGTATATAATTGCAAATGCTTGTAGATATATTGCTTATATATATGCCTGTAAATTTTGCTTTGCTGTAAATATAGCTTCATCTCACTTCCAAGCCATCTGAGCTGGTCTGGTAAATGTCCACAGTGGGGGAAGAAGTTCCCAACTCATCTCAAAAGTATCATGAGGCCCACTGGATTTCAAAAGCAGAGTTTTTAAGCTGTAGTTAGATGCTTATTTACAAACGCAAGGCATAAATGTAGGTGCGTAGTCCCCAGAGCCTCCATGTACAAAGAAAGACCTCTGTATAAACCAGCAAAAGGGCATGAAACCTGCATAAAAACATGAGGGGCAATTCCCAACGCCAAAACCAGCTTGCAGTTATTCCTTCTTCCTAGAAAACAGAATTTCTATTGAAAAGTTCAGGGTGTGCACAATTTCAGTGTCCTGTGGTTCCACTAAGTCTCATACATAAGCAGACTTTGCAGCTACATGACTTGCAAGCTTGAGCAGCGAAGGTTGAGCTTACCTAAAGAACAGGCTGAAAGAAAGGAGAAAATGGGGATTATACACAGGAAATAGTACAGCATGATAATTCATACATGGCAAGTTTGGGGAAGTAGGGTTTTACATAGAGATCTGAATCCCTCCAAGCAATTGGAAAGCTGACTTTGCCCAAACCTTACAATAATTAGGACATAAAAGGAAGGACATTTTCTTCCAGCTACTTAAGTAACAAACCAACTCACAACAAATAAAACTGTTCCTCACCTGGAAATTAAGTAGAGCTCTCTCTCTCTCTCTCTCTCTATGCTTGAAATTAAAGATTACCTTATTGCTGTTACTGTTTTAGTAGGGTCCTAACCTGATCTGAGCATCTAGATATTAATTTAAAACCTAGTAAGTAGTAGTGGAGCTGGCTGCATACTTGAGAGCAGCTGAGTTTCCAGGAAATCCATTCTCGTTATTGCTTTAGCATGCTGTGATTGTTGACTGCCACATGCAGATGTACAGAAGGATGTGGAACATGGAATTTCCTTTAATTCTTTGTCCTGAATTTTTATATAAAATGAAAAGACTTTGGATTTCCTTAACTATTTCGTGAGGGTCCGAGTTTTGATGGCTTTTTTTGGTTAGTTTTCATTTGAGTAATTAAAATGAATCATAGAGTCAGTCAGGGTTGGAAGGGACCACGAGGATCATCCAGTTCCAGCCCCCCTGCCATGGGCACAAACACCCTACCCTTGATCAGGCTGCACACAGCCTCATCCAGCCTGGCCTTAAACACCTCCAGGGATGAGGCCTCAACCACCTCCCTGGGCAACCCATTCCAAGCTCTTGCCACTCTCATGCTGAACAACTTCTTCCTCATGTCCAGTCTGAATCTCCCCACCTCCATCTTTGCTCCATTACCCCCCCGTCCTGTCACTACCTGATAGCCTAAAAAGTCCCTACCCAGCTTTTTTGTAGGCTCCCTTCAGACCCTGGAAGGCTACAAGAAGGTCACCTGGGAGCCTTCTCTTCTCCAGACTGAACAGCCCCAACTCTTTTACTTTGTCCTCATAGCAGAGCTGCTCCAGCCCTCTGAGCATCCTCGTGGCCCTTCTCTGGACACACTCCAGCATCTCCACATCCCTTTTGTAATGGGGCTCCAGAACTGGATACAGTACTTCAGGTGGGGTCTGACCAGAGCAGAAAAGAGCGAGAGAATCAACTCCCTCGACCTGCTGGCCACACTTCTCCTGATGCAGCTCAGGACGAAAAGATTATGCAAACAGATTTTAAATTATGACTTGCTTGCTACTAACAAGCCATCAGAAGCAGACTATCAGGCAGCCATAATTTAGAATACTGGACAAATCAATGCATATGCTTAAACCAAACTGAATTAATAAGAGACCCTACAAAATAAGATTTCTGCTTCAGGCATTTTCATAGGCATCTTTATTCCTATTATTACTTACTTCCTCTCAGTATTCCAGAAAATATTCCTAGCAGGACTGTTAGCAAAATGTTCATTTTCAACACATTTGAAGGAAGATTCACAGAAGTCTGATTTTATCCCACAAATCTGAAGATCCAATTCACTGAATTGTGTGGTTACCCAGATAACTGACAGAAAGGAGAAACAAATGATCCACGCAGACTGAGGCCATGAAACCAAGTAATAAAAAGGCAGCCATGACAGGTGGATCAGACCGAAGCCAAAATCTCTGGTGTGAGCTGTCCCACGGTCCTGTCTTTGTCTTTCATAGCTTTCCATAGTATCACAGTCTCACAGTATCACCAAGGGTGGAAGCGAGCTCACAGATCATCAAGTCCAACCCTTTACCACAGAGCGCAAGGCTAGACCATGGCACCAAGTGCCACGTCCAACCTTGCCTTGAACAGCTCCAGGGACGGCGACTCCACCACCTCCCTGGGCAGCCCATTCCAGTGTCCAATGACTCTCTCAGTGAAGAATTTTCTCCTCACCTCGAGCCTAAACTTCCCCTGGTGCAGCCTGAGTCTTAAGGGAGAGGAGGAAACTTTTTTTAAGCATTAATTGTTTAATGAATTATATCTTTTCAATAAAGATGCCTGCCAAAATAGTTGCCTAAGCAGAAGATTCCAAATCATTTAGAATTTTAAAAAGCTATGTTATCTCATAACTGTGCACATGCTTCAAATTAAAACAAATTGCTGATACAAGATTAGTGTGGCCAGGATATAACTATTTTATCTAAAATCTCTTCAGCTTGCATGGAAAAAGAAGTCAAAGTGAATGTCAGCTCATACGCTTATGCTGCTGCAGTATTACTGCAGTATTACTGCAATAATAGGAGCTGCAGTTATTATATGGTTTTTAGTCTGTAACAGTGAGAAGAGGTTGAAAGAGAATAGGTCTGATAGCCTTTAGCAAGGCTTAATCATAAACAGATTAAAAAACAGAACTCGCAGCTTGGGCAAAGAACAGAATTCAGAGTCACTGCAAAAGTTATTGGGAGGGAGGGAGGGAGGGAGGAAGGAAGGAAGGCAGGAAGGAAGGAAGGAAGGAAGGAAGGTGCCATGATTGGCATATAGTTTGGGAATAGAACGGCTTGCAAAGTGTGACAGAAGCAGCAATGCAGTTACATCTTAGAAACACACACCCACCCTGTGACACTCAGATGTTCATTCAGCAGCTGCTACCTTTTTCATTTGCTGCAATTTCTTCTTTCACTTCAGTGTTTCAGAGAACAAGCTAATCAATTCCAGAAGTTAGTGTAAGGTTAGAGTTCCCCAAGCAAAAAATGAAATTGTGTCAGATTATGACAGAGCCTAAAGTGGAACCAAGATTCTTAATACCATGTATTAGCAAATTCACAGTCACTTTGGATTTGCAAAAGATGAGAGAGATTAATGCTAGATTTATACAGAATTTTAATGTCGGGCCCAGGCCAACCTCATGACGTTTAACAAGGCCAAGTGTAAGGTCCTGCATCTGGGTCGGTGCAATCCCAGGCACAGATACAGGCTGGGTGGTGAATGGCTGAGAGCAGCCCTGAGGAAAAGGACTTGGGGGTCTGGGTCGATGAGAAGCTCAACATGAGCCGGCAGTGTGCACATGCAGCCCAGACAGCAACCCTGTGCTGGGCTGCATCAGGAGAAGTGTGGCCAGCAGGGCAAGGGAGGGGATTCTCCCCCTTTACTCTGCTCTCGTCAGACCCCACCTGGAGTCCTGTGTGCAGTTCTGGAGCCCCTAACACAAGAAGGACATGGAACTGCTGGAGCTGGTCCAGAGGAGAGCCACGAGGATGATCAGAGGGCTGGAGCACCTCTGCTATGAGGACAGGCTGAGAGAGTTGGGGCTCTTCAGCCTGGAGAAGAGAAGGCTTCGAGGAGACCTTGGAGTGGCTTTCCAGTATCTGAAGGGAGCCTACAGGAAAGCTGGGGAGGGACTATTTACAAGGTCTGGTAATGTCAGGATGAGGGGGAATGGGTTTAAGCTGGAAGAGGGGAGATTTAGACTGGATGTTAGGAGGAAGTTCTCTACAGTGAGGGTGGTAAGACACTGGAACAGGTTGCTCAGGGAGGTTGTGGATGCTTCCTCCCTGGAGGCGTTTAAGGCCAGGCTGGATGAGGCCTTGAGCAGCCTGCTCTAGTGGGAGGTGTCCCTGCCTATGGCAGGGGGTTGGAGCTGGATGATCCTTGAGGTCCCTTCCAACCTAAACCATTCTATGATTCTATGAAATATTTTCTCAGGGACTTCTAGAGGTCATCTGGTTCAAACTTCTCGCTCAAGCAGGGCCACCTACAGCCAGTTAGCCCAAGACTGTATCCAGATGGCTTTTGAATGTCTCCGGGGGTGGAGACTATACAACATCTCTGGGCAGCCTGTGCCAGTGCACAGTCACCCTCATGGTGAAAAAGTGTTTCCTGGCTCAGAGGGAACCTCACATTTTTCATCTTATGCCCATTGTCTCTGATTGTCCATAAGAGAAATTACTTTTGAGGGAACATGATCTATCTCAGGCAGATCCTGTCAAAAAAATCCCAGAAGGATCTTCACCACATTAGATGCCCTATGTTTTGCAGAAAGATTACCACAGAAAAATGACACTGACCTCTACTGTCAATGTGCTCACCTCCACTTTGTTTAAAATACCATTCCTTGAGTCATAGACATTAGTATTATTCTGTCTCTGGGATATTGAAAGGAGAAAAAAAAAACCCCAAAGTTTGTTGTTTTGGCTTTCTTTTAATACACAACAACCTTTCCTCTGACCCTTAAATATAATTACCAACAAACACAGAAATCCTTTTTTGTACAAAGACAGGAGGAGTGCTTGTTTCAAAACATACATCACTGGTGATAACCCCTCTGACAACCAGCAAGCTTTGAAAACGAGGTATGATGCATATCTTACCTACTAATTGCAAAGTAGATAACATTTCAGGCCTTAATTTGCAAAAGAGGTCACAATAGTCAGCTCCTCTGCTTTATGCTTCTTCCTCAAGGGTCTGCTTTCAGGCAGAGGTCAGCTTCATTTAGAATTTAGGTAATCAAATGGTTTTATTTCAGAAACATACTCATCCATTTCCCCATCTTTAGTTTTCCATAACAGAAAGAGAAGGGATTGGGAAGAATTAGTCTTTTTTAACAAAGAATCTCAATTTGTAAGACTTGACTCCATCAAAAAGCTGTTAAGTATTGAACTGATAAATCAATGCAGACACAGTCTGTCTTTCTATATTGCCACCACTGATCATGGCAAATGCCAAAAGCTGTAAACTGCTTCTCTAATGTCACAGAATTATAGAATCAGCCAGGCTGGAAGAGACCTCCAAGATCAGCCAGTCCAACCTAGCACCCAGCCCTAGCCAGTCATCCAGACCATGGCACTAAGTGCCTCAGCCAGGCTTTTCTTGAACACCTCCAGGGACGGTGACTCCACCACCTCCCTGGGCAGCCCATTCCAATGCCAATCACTCTCTCTGGGAAGAACTTCCTCCTAACATCCAGCCTATACTTCCCCCAGCACAACTTGAGACTGTGTCCCCTTGTTCTGTTGCTGGTTTCCTGGGAGAAGAGACCAACCCCCAAATGTCAATGGTCATTGCTTGATTCTTTGAAATAATGTTCATAAAAATGCATTATCTTATTCTAAGGTTCAATCAGCAGGTGGAATTGAGTTCAAAGTACTGTTTTGCAGTGAGCATGCCCAAGTATCTGGAGCTTAAACTTGGTTATTATAAGAGACTGTGACAGAACTGGACACTGGATTTCTCCATTATGAGGTTTGGTAGATCTTACCTGTGCTAGTTTGAAGCTAGCTAGAATGTTTTGGTGAGAAGGACTAGATTACAGGCTGTGAAAGGAAAACAATGGTGATGTCTACTTCACTCATAGGCTTGCTGAGATGTATAAAATATAAGTCAAAACACAGATAAAGCCACTTCTAATGCTGGTGAGCCCTGAGCTGCTTCTCTCTCTCCTAACCACACCCTCCGTTTCCTTGGCTAATCCACTTTGCTTCCTAACCCCCTGGCTGACTCCCCATTCTTCATTGAGATTGGGGTAAGGTTGAGAGGAGTGGAGGGAAGGTGAAAGGGCAGTTGAGAGCCCCTCCTGGGGACTCAGGTTTCTGGGAGGGCTGTTGTGTTTCTGTATTACCTTTTACCTTGTATATTTCTGTCTATAACTATATACACTGTAAATATAGAATCATAGAATCATAGAATCATAGAATGGTTTAGGTTGGAAGGGACCTCAAGGATCATCCAGCTCCAACCCCCTGCCATAGGCAGGGACACCTCCCACTAGAGCAGGCTGCTCAAGGCCTCATCTAGCCTGGCCTTAAACACCTCCAGGGAGGAAGCATCCACAACCTCCCTGGGCAACCCATTCCAGTGTCTCACCACCCTCACTGTAAAGAACTTCCTCCTAACATCCAGTCAGAATCTCCCCTCCTCCAGCTTAAACCCATTGCCCCTCGTCCTGACATTACTAGACTGTGTAAATAGTCCCTCCCCAGCCTTCCTGTAGGCTCCCTTCAGATACTGGAAAGCCACTCTAAGGTCTCCTCGAAGCCTTCTCTTCTCCAGGCTGCAGAGCCCCAACTCTCTCAGCCTGTCCTCATAGCAGAGGTGCTGCAGCCCTCTGATCATCTTCGTGGCTCTCCTCTGGACCAGCTCCAGCAGTTGCATGTCCTTCTTGTGTTGGGGGCTCCAGAACTGATCTGCCTGTATATTGTGCCAGCTGTAACTATTAGCTTCATTCATATTTCCAGAGCCGGCTGAGTCTAGCCTAGGTGATTTCTAAAGTGGAGGGGGATGGGGAACACCCAAACCATCACATTACCCAAAATATCTTATGGATTAATTCAGTCTAAACACAGCAATTCCATTGGCAGAAAAGGGTATTCTGATTTTTACTCCGGAGGGAGGCAAATTCAGGTAGTCATGCTTATGAAACTCTGATTCACTCTGATCAATGTGCTACAAAGAAAATAAGGCACAGCACCTAATCAGCTGCTGTTGCACTGCTGTTTTCCTCTGCCTCCAAGCGTCAGTGGTTTACACTCCATGCTGAGTTACAAACAATTGGGTACTGCTGGTATTATTTCAAACTGTTCTCTGTCTGCCATAACAGCATTGTCTTCCTGTAAATGACTTCTGTGCACACTTAGAAAAATTAGCAATGGCTTTCATTTATCAATGCAACTTTAAGTGTTCAGAGAGTTCCTAATTGGACTTCATCTTTTCCTTTTCTTTTTTTTTTCCTTTTAATGTACCCCAAGTTCGAGATGACAGAAATTGCACATCATTGGCAAATTAACAACTTTATAATTGGGCATATTGTCTAGCTCATTTTTGCAAATTGTGTACAGCAGAGAGTACAGTGACCTCCCAAAATCCCAAGCCTCTCCCTCAACTCTAGTTACACATAAATCATCTTACAGTTGTTGCTTCCTTGCTGCATGAGAATGCTTCTCATTTATTCCTGCACAATGCCGTAGACCTCATCTGATATCATACTTCTTCCTTGTAAAGGTGATATTTCCCTTCCTTCACAACAACTGCAATTAGAATTCTTTATGGAGCTGACCTCCTGCTTTTTACAGTCTGTTTTTCTTGCTCTTAGCTTTTTTATTGAATAAGCATTCCTTCTTTCTCTACTAACATCATTTGGCAGTATATCACGGCTCGTGACTCAGTTAGGGTCAATATCATTGCACGTAATATGAAGCACACTTACTTTATGATGTATATTCCACATTCCTGTATAGCTTGTGAAGAAGTAAAAAGATACTATTGTGACAGAGATGTAGTAGTCAATTTTGGCAAAACCAAGAGTGCTTTTAATTGTTTTAACTAGTTTTAACCAAATAAAAGCAAAAGCATCCCTTTAATTCACCACATTTGAAAACTTGTACTGATTATTAGGAAAAATAAAATTGAAACAACATCATTTAACAGAGGAGTGGACATTGCTCCAGAGTGGGAAAAGAGAGAGAGAGAGAGAGAAAGAGAAAGAAAGAGAGAAGGAAAGAGAGAAGGAAAGAAAGAAGGAAAGAAAGAAAGAAAGAAAGAAAGAAAGAAAGAAAGAAAGAAAGAAAAGAAAGAAAGAAAGGAAGGAAGAAAGAGAGAAAGAAAGAAAGAGCAAAAGAAAGAAAGAGCGAAAGAGCGAAAGA
>WAAF01019982.1:652886-677291 GCA_013400475.1 Tricholaema leucomelas
GAAAGAAAGAAAGAAAGAAAGAAAGAAAGAAAGAAAGACCCCCAAACAAACTAATCAACACCCCCACCCCAGGTTTTGATTATGTATTTCTTCTGGACTAAGTTTAAAGTAGCAGGTGACAATTTCTTCTGTACTTTTGCATCACATTCCATGAATACAAACAGTTATAGACCTGGTAGCAAGTACAGAGCTCAGGACCTGGTATTCTTACCTGTCTTTGTTGTCATGCAACTGGCAGAACCTGAATAAAACCCACAAACTGCAGTCATACTTCACACCAACTCGTTTTACTTCCAAGAAAAACAAACAAACAAACAAGTGATAGAATTTCTTGGTAGAGTTGTGTTCCAGCCCCATTGAGAAGACATGCACTCACTTCAGAAACTCAGGACTTCTGAGTTCATAGTGCATTCTGGGCACAGTCTGCATCTTTCTTGATAAGTGACTGACTCCTTTTAGTAACAGTTGGCAGTTAACACTCATCAGTTTTCAGTTCAACAGTTCCCAAACTAAGTCTTTTCTTTTTTTCAGTTCCATATGAGAAAGCACTGTGCTATTTGGAATGCACTAATTAGCACAAAGCATGAAGCTTTGGTAATAAAAGACTGGTAACTGCAATGATGTGTAATGATATTATATATATATATATATTCATATATATGTTTATGAGTGTGTAGTTATAATACTGTGAGCACAAAAAGCTGTTTTCAAACTACTTACAGTGTTCTTTCTTACTGAAGCTGCGGTACTGCTACTTTGGCAGTCACTAAGAACAGATCAGACTTTGTACTATCCATCTTTCTACGGCTTTCTTCCACTGATCCCCCAAAGCCAGTGAGAGGAGCTGTATACAGTGCCTAATCAGGGAGCACCACTGCCAAAGACCCCTCTGATACTGCAGGGTTTATTCTTGCCTTACAGTCTGCCCTCCTATCAGAAAGGCATCAACTGGAGCAGCCTCCCAGTCTACCCAACATAAAATGGTAGAATCCCAGAAGGATCTTGAAACTTTCTTTGAAAATGCACTTGTCCTTCCAGATTTTTACTGCAGTGCTGGGTCAGAGAAGGTCTTGCAGATAGTCTGTAACCTATATCTGCTTGGGTTCATTTGAAAAAAAAAAAAAAGAGAATTCACACAGCTCATTGCCGTTGCTTGAAAGTCTCTCAAATATTTGATGAGCTTGAAATAAATGCAGCAACCTATTCTTTTTTTAAACAGAAGGAGTTAGATCTTAGAATCATGGAATTGTTTTGTTTGGAAAAGACTTCTAAGACTGAGTCCAACCATTGACTGAATGGCACTGTTGCCATTAAACAACAGCTCAAAGTGCCATGTCCACAGGTTTCTTGAACACCTCCAGGGATGGTGACTCCACCACCTCCCTGAGTAACATATTATAATGGCTGACCACTCTTTCCTTAAAGAATCTTACCTAATATCCAACCTGAACCTCCCCTGGCAAAATTTCAGGTCATTTCCTCTTGCCCCAAGCCTGCAGCACTGCATGGGGTTGGTGTGACACAAGTGCAGAAGCTAGCATGTAGCTTTGTTGAACTTCATACAATTGACTCTGCACTTGGCCTTGAAGTTCAACAAGGACAAGTGCAGAGTTCTGCATCTGGTGAGGAATAATAAACTGCACCAGTACAGGCTGGGAGGTGATCTGCTGGAGAGCAGTCCTGTGGAGAAGGACCTCGGGGTCCTGGTGGGTAATGAGTTAACCATGGCACAGCAATGTGCCCCTGTGGCCAAGAAGGCCAATGGGATCCTGGAGTGTATCAGGAAGAGTGAAGAGTGTGTCCAGCAGATCAAAGGAGGCTCTCTTCCCTCCTCTACTCTGCCCTGATGAGACCCCATCTTGAATATTGTGTTCAGTTTTGGGCTCCCCAGTTTCAGAGGGGCAGGGATCTGCTGGAGAGGGTTTAGTGGAGGGCTATGAGGATGATTAGGGGACTGGAGGGCATGGCTTATGAGGAGAAGCTGAGGGACCTGGGGCTTTTTAGTCTGAAGAAAAGAAGACTTACAGGGGATTTGATAAATGTTTGTCAGTGTCTGAAGGCTGCCAGGAGAGGGGGGCAGGCTCTGCTCACTTGCTCCCTGGGACAGGACAAGGAGCAATGGGTGTAAGTTGCAACACAGGAGGTTCAGCCTCCTCAACACAAGGGGGAACTTCTTTACTGTAAGGGTCACAGAGCATTGGAATAGGCTTCCCAGAGAGGTCGTGGAGTCTCTCTCTGGAGACTTTCAAGGCCTGTGTGGATGTGTTCCTCTGTGGTCTATGCTACATAGTATTGTCCTGCTCTGGCAGGGGAGTTGGACTCGATGATCTTCTTGGGTCCCTTCCAACCCCTAATATCCTGTGATCCTGTGACTTCAGCCCACTGACCTAGCCTATCTGGATCCCTTTTCAGAGCCCTTCCTATGGCCAAACTTCACTGAGTTTAGTGTCATCTCCGAACTTCCTGAGGGTACACTCAATTCCCTCCTCCAGATCACTAATAAAGATATTAAAGAGAACTGTCCCCAATACCAAGCTGTGGTGAACATCACTAGTGACTGGTCACAAGCTGTGAACTTGTGAACAGTAAGTAGTCTGAATACAAGAAACACTGAAAGAGCAATGTCATTGTGAGTGTCAGTTCTGCTTTTTTTGGGCGGCGGAGGGGTGGAGAAAAAAAAAGTGAATGGCTGTGGTATGCAGATGGAGTGGACAGCAGTGATCTGAGTTAGGGATGAAATGAATGGAATATCCATTATATAGAGAGAGCAAATATATGCAAAACTAAGGATGAACCTGAACATCTATAAACATTTTTGTATCTGTAGTTCTGATATCAAGGATATCTGTATGTGCAGTACTTCTTTTGTAAGTACTACAGCACACAGTAATAAAGAAGGATACTGGACAGTTTTCTGTGCACCATGCCAAGTGTACACTGACAGATTGCATGTGACATTGCTTTAAATGAGAAGGGTACCTGGCTGCGTTGTAAAGGATTTGAGACTGTTTGTCGGTTTCAGTCTGCATAATTCTATGAAGTGTGGGGCTTCAGACAGCATATGGAAAGGTGACAAGTAATTTGATAAAGCTAGATCTTATCATTTCTAAGTCATCAGTAATCTCACTCGTCACTGACTGACAGGGAGAAAGTGGACCTCTGAAACTGCATTGTCAAATCCGCTTTGCAGCTTGAAGTATTGGATTGGCTGGGCTGGAGTTGAGCACTGAGTATCAAAGAATCAGGGGTTAAAGACTATGACACCACCAGAGACAAAAGGAGCTGAAATGTACCAGGCTGCTGGAACAACACCTTTTAGACACTGAAATTGTCTTCCTTATATAAACAAGTATAATTATCTGTCAGTGTTAATTATGGTGCTGGGGTCTAGATTAATGGAATCCTATAAAGTAGCTTTTGTCACCTATAATTCTATCTCGCTGCATTTTATGTAAACCCTCATTGCCATGCACAGAGGGATGCTGTCAGGTTGTGGTTTTAGCTTTGTCAAAAGACATGCATTTACCACGGATAAGGTCACTAACAAGTGACATTTCTAAACATTTCTAGACACTTTCAATTAAAATACTTCTGATCTAGGATTTAAATATATTCCTGTTGTGTTTGGAGCTTAACTAGTGCAGTCTTATGCCGCTGTGGGTGGAGAGCCTTATGCCAGCCTCCTGCAGATAACCCAGGAGTGACACTGACCCATCTGTCTTATTTGTCCTTGATGAGAGAAATAAAATATAAACAAATCACCATTAATAGTAAGAGATATTTTAGCTTCAAAAATCCCTTTATTTCTGACAACTGGAGCTGTTGCATCACCAAAAGAGGGACATGTTCTAATAAATGTTCTTTTTACCTTGTCATTGTCCTTTCAAATAGTGTTGCAGTGGTTGCATAGCAATACTGAAGCTCAGTACTTCTTTGGCAGCAAGAAAATATGGAATCACTGCTTTAAAGTACTGTGAGCTCCATTTTTTTTGCAAGAAACAGTCCTGCAAGTGACAGAGAGCATGTGGGGCAGGCATGAGACTATACGTGGTATGAGATTCATGACTGTCTTGAGTTCTTACTCTGATCTGCTCTGCCCTTGTTGCCTTTGTCAGTGATCAGGGGACAAGCTTCAGGATATAGGCAGCTCACAGGTAGTAAACTCCTCCTATTCATGCAAGGAGAGATTGTAAAATGGAAGAAGAGCTGATAAAAAAAGTAAAAATATGATGTCATTCAACAGAGCAGAGGCAGAGCAGGACCAAAACGTAACCATTCAGGCACATATGTACTGCGTTTACCAGGACTAACAGATATACATTGTCCATTCTTTGGTTTAAAATGTTTAATCAGCCTTGCCCTCAAAAGCTGCCTTAAAACCTTCACCAGAACAAGTCCTTGGCCATGTCCTGTTTGTACCAGGGAAGATCATACCTTGGGAAAGTAAGAGTAGTTTGCATAGCTTGACAGGCTTCCTGAAAATCTTCCATGTAGTAACTGCTGGAAATACGTGACTCAGGTTCTAAGCAGGCTGCAGATGTGTTGTATATCACCCACTTTATCTATTATCTCATTGGTATTATTGTTATTACTGTTGTCTCTGCTCTCTTTGTACTGTCTGGTAAACTCTCCTTATCTCAGCCCATGGGGTTTCACTGTTTTCTCCTGATTCTCCTTCCCACCCCATACTAAGAAGGAATGAGCAAGTGGCCACATGGTGCTTAGTTGCTGGCTAGGCCTGAAACAAACAGAGTGACTTGTGTGAGTAGCTGCTTAAAGGACTAATTAACTGAAATATCTGAAAATCTAACAATAACTTCTTATTTTCTGAAATTCCAGCCATTCATTACAGTGATATTCAGGAATAAGAAGCCTTTGGATTCTGTCTTTTTTAGGTAGCAACAACCAAAGGGAGTCATTATGAGGTTTGTTCCTGTTAAGCTACCTGATTGGAGCGAGTCCAGAGGAGAGCCACAAAGATGATCAGAGGGCTGGAGCAGCTCTGCTATGAGGACAGGCTGAGAGAGTTGGGGCTCTTCAGCCTGGAGAAGAGAAGGCTTCGAGGAGACCTTAGAGTGGCTTTCCAGTATCTGAAGGGAGCCTACAGGAAGGCTGGGGAGGGACTATTGACAAGGTCTGGTAATGTCAGCAATGGTTTTAAACTGGAAGAGGGGAGATTTAGACTGGATGTTAGGAGGAAGTTCTTTACAGTGAGGGTGGTAAGGCACTGGAACGGGTTGCCCAGGGAGGTTGTGGATGCTTCCTCCCTGGAGGCGTTTTAGGCCAGGCTGGATGAGGCCTTGAGCAGCCTGCTCTAGTGGGAGGTGTCCCTGCCTATGGCAGGGGGTTGGAGCTGGATGATCCTTGAGGTCCCTTCCAACCTAAACCATTCTATGGTTCTATGATTCTATGATTAGGGACTTCCAGAAATTAAAATATCATCTGAATTAAAAAAAAAAAATAATAATCCATTTTTATGTTATTTTATCTACCATTTAATTTTCCAAAACCAGAAAAAAGAATCTTTGCAGTATATCCAAAAAAGGCCACAGATGTCAGTCAAATATAAAGGGAATTGGCTACTAATCCATCTAATTTAAAAGCAAGCAATGTCTGTGGGATGAAATAATTTTGGTTCATCTATCAATGATGCATTTCCTTTTCAGTCAAGCAATGCTCTCAATTACAAAACTGTAGAATAATTTAGATAGGAAGGAATCTCTGTAAGTCACTAATCCAACCCCTCTGTTTAAAGCAAGGTTAACTTCAGCTGGATGAGGTGATTCATGTCAAATCTCGTAGCACTGGCCTCAGCTCATCTATCCAGCTTGTCCAGATCTCTCTGCAGAGCCTCCCTGCCCTTCAGCATACTGCCATGCCCATCCAACTTGGTTGTGACACTTGATCCCCTCATCCAAACCACTGATAAAGATGTTAAGTAGAATTGGTCCCAGTACAGAACTCTTTGGTACATCACTTGCAACTGGTAAGCTCACAGCCATGCTCCTGCTCCCATCCTGAATTATCATAAGTTCCTCTGAATAGTGGTGTCCCTTGACCTGCTGGCTGCCCTCCTTCTGATGCAGCCCAGTAGGCAGTTAGGCTTGGCTACCCCAAGGGCACATGCCTGACTCAAGCCTGTGCTGCTCTTGGGAATTTGAGATAACAAGAAGTGCAATAAGCCCCTGTCTCCTTTGGGGTACATTTACTACGTTTGAGTAGTGACAGAGATTCACTTATATCTGTGAACAGACACAAGGTTGGCTAAGGGTTGAAAATGTAAAAATGCCTGGGCAGTGCAGGTTAAATACAACACATGCAACAATGAGGTTATTTATTTCTCCTTAAAAAAAGCAGTTTCCATTTTATTTTCCTGTCAACATCTGTGATACTGAAGATGATTCCGCCGTGCATGAGTGGCAGTTTATTTGTCTGTAAGCACACTGCCCTCGCTTCCCTTCCACCTTCTTTTTCCTAAATGAAAATCAAATCACTGTGGTTTTTTTTCCCCAAGCTTCTGACTTTTACCTGACCCTGTATTTACTTGCCAAACACATGCTAAGGCAGAGCGAAATTGCTTTTATTTCTGATATAGAACTGCACACTCTGTGGCCAAATACTTTGTTAGGAAATAATAGCTGGTCCCTTTTTCATTTCTATAAAAAAAGAACAAAGAATCTGTTCATTTTCCAGAGATGAAAACTGGACCGGGCATTAGTCACAACATCTGTCAAAACTGTGGCCAGGTGAGCACTTGTACCAGCTTTGGAGCAATGATAGCATTGGCTGCATTTTCACAGCTCCTCTGTGTCTGCATGTAGGAATTACTAAATACATCAATGGCTTTTTGCATGTAAGTAGTAAAGAGCAGGAGAACAACATGGAGCAACGAATAATGTTGTGCAGTCACGCACTATTACAAAGCCACTGAAAGATTCAGTCAGTGATTAATCGTCTAAATGGTTCATTTTCCTGGGGGGGAAGGGGGGGGTCTAATGAACAATTAATGCTGATTCATGAAATGATTCATTTTTCCATGAAAGTGGAAGTTGTAGGGAACAAAGCTGTTACCTGTCTGTCACCAGGTTGTTCCTGTGAAAGTAATGAAAAACATATGCTAAGAATGAGGGGGAAAAAAGCTATAAAGATCCACGTAAGAGTCATTAGGTCACAGAGGAATAATTGCCCAGCTCTTTTGATCTAAAATCTATGACTGTGAAAAAAGCATCTTTATATTTCAAATTTCTAAGCAAAAGTCACACATGCAGGATCTTGCTGACAGCAGTGGGGCCACGATGGCCATTAAAACCCACATGCACTCCCTTGCTCTAGGTTTGGAAGGATTTCTGCTCTTATGGAAGCATCCTAGAAAAGTGTGAGATGTCCTTTGCGCTTGTCAGAGAAACTGAACTGTTCTGAAATGTACACAATGGAGGATATCTTATCTTATATTTGATCAATTCAAAGCTACATGAACGACTCTGGAGCAACGATATTAAACTCAATACTTTGCTCCAACACACTTGGCTTTCTTACCACTTTTTATTTACAGAACCTTGATGCCCACTAGGCCAAATCACTGATACTTTGTATAAAGCAGGGGGTAGATCCTCCAGATAGTTGTTACTTCTATCAAAACCATTTAGGATTTCATTTAATCCCTTTTCAATTAACACTCTCTCCCACCACAAGGGATTCAATTCCAGTGCCCAATGGGAAATAACTTTCAACCTAGAGATGACACGATGAACCAAGGAATATCTTCAGGTATATGCCAGGTGTCTGACCTCTAGCTTCTTAGAACGTGCTTGTTTCTTAAGGGAATGGCAGACTTTGACTGGAACTCTTGGACAAACATCAAAAGTCAAATAATTTTCCCACCAGTTTTGGACCAATGCAAATAGTGTACATCTGAGGAATACATTTCCTCTACTTTTAAGGGTTTATCATGTTCCCATGGCACTACACAAATTCTAAGCAGGAAAACTACTACTTAAGTCTTACAAAATACTTGCTGCAAAGTATCTCTCAAGAGCTATGTAAAGGTGGTAATTGCAGTAACACAAATTACTGCAAAGTATCTCTCAAGAGCTATGTAAAGGTGGTAATTGCAGTAACACAAATTGCCATCTGGACAAGAAAATAAAGCAAGAGCTTTTTTAATCACAGATGCTTTACAAACATCATAGGGGATGGTAATTTTGTTCTGCTAGTGCATGGGCAAAAGACAAGCTAAACAGAAAAACTGGGTGATGGAAATAACTTAGGAAAAGCAAGTTGTTGGCTGACGAGGAACTTAGTGTTCTTCAAACCCAATGTTGCCTCTTCATATACACAGGAGATTTGGTCTCACCTTTCCAAGGTTCAGTTCTAAACTCACAACAAAGCTCAAGGACAGTAGTATGCAAATAAAGAGAACTGGGATAGGTAAATAGGAAGAGAAGAGACTAAAAGGTGCTTTATGTGTGCAATTCAAGTTGAAATACAATGGCTTCAGCAGCAGGAGCAAAGCATAATACATCAGGGATTTCTATTTTTTCTTTTAACTGCGGTCTTGTACTTCTCTTCATCTTCTCCCCAGCACAAGAGTGGCCTTCAGTGTTCAGAGATAGCAGTGCTTTTTTTCAGATCTCAGTTCTTGAACCAAGGTCAACAAGAGGCAGGACAAGACATTAAACTCCTTATTTAGTTTTTCTGATCAAATGTAAAGCTAAAAGTCTCCTGGTACCCACAAATTCCTGGAGACTCTTGCTGGGCAGAGGGGCAGAAGACCTTGGAGACAGAATTAGTCAGGGGAGCTGACAAAGGAAATCAGTAGCTACACCAAGATGATCAAATGAAAATATATCAAATATACAAATTCTGTGATAATTTTTCTTCATCAATAATTTAGCACATTATTTCCAAACATCCAAATTCTTGTAGCTGTCCTTAATAGCACAGCTTTTGTACAGTCCTTAATAGGAGGCTTTGCTGTACTAAGTCATAGAATCGTAGACTCAACCAGGTTGGAAGAGACCTCCAAGCTCATCTAGTCCAACATAGCACCCAGCCCTAACCACTCAACTAGACCATGGCACTCAGTGCCTCATCCAGCCTTTTTTTGAACACCTCCAGGGATGGCAATTTCACCACCTCCCTGGGCAGCCCTTTCCAATAGCAAGTAACTCTCTCTGTGAAGACAGTCCTGTCTTCAGACTTTGTCAGCCTGAGGTCTTTCACATAAATGCAGAAAATATCTTCAGTATTTTAAACTCAAGGAAAATTAGTAACCTAGAAGAGGCTTTCTAACCTACTCCAAGCTGCATGGAGTTGTGACAGTCAAGATCTATTCTATTCACTGTGAACAGACTGGATACAGAAGAAACCATTACTGCTAACATTGCAAAGCTTTGAGAACAATCTTAATTATTGTAGAACAACAGGTAACTGGCCTGACCCTTTTTGCTGTGTCAGTTCATGACCTTCATCCTTGAGAGCTCTAGTATTTCCTAACGCTCCTCCAACAGTAACTATACTGAGCATCACCACAGCAACAAGTTAAAGGTCAAAGACAGCAGGAGAATTGATGTGCAGAAGTACATTTAGTGACACAATGAGCTGGCTGTCATAAATGAAACCAAGGAAGCAAACATAAAAATGCAGGAACTCCTGAGCTGTCTCTTTGAATGCAAACAATTCTGTGAAAGTTGACTGAGAAATCCTTGCTAAAATAAGTAAGAAAGTAGGTACCACTATATTAGATTATCTAATCTCAAATATCTTTCTAACTTTAAAAAAAAATAGTGCAATGTTGTGGTGGTAGGATTCACACCTTCTGAAAGGAGGAGTCTTCTCCTTATTCTTGCTGGTACCACTTGAACAAGAACATCAGCAGCACAAAGTGAGGTGATGAACCTGACAAACACCCAGTGTGAGTGCATATCCAATCCCAGTTGCTATGGTACCATCTGAAACCCATGCAGATGTAGTCCCTATAGATTAGAGAAACAGGTAGAGGAACATATCATCTTTGCCTTACATAAGGATTTACTGACCCATATCTTTTTCTTAAGCCTTTGTCTCCATATGTACACATTTAGCAGTCTTGGACATTGGCCACAAGCATTATTACAAATGACTTAAGGACTTTTAAAGCGCTATCAGTGACTGGAAAGTTTATAACCTGGTCAAACTTGATGGGTCCCTAAGCAGCCTGATCTAGTTAAAGATGTTCCTGCTCAATGTGGTGGGGTTGGACAAGATGACCTTTGAGGATCCCTTCCAGCCCAATGCATTCTATGATTGTCTGCTAAAGGAGAAGTCTGAGCAACAGCTGAGCAATAGTTCTACATCTCTCTTTACAATAAGCCATTTGAAGTGCTGGTGAGTGGGGTATTTGCAGATGATAATAGATAATTTTAGTCATATTTCACTGAGTAGAGTCAGGAAATTTATCACACTTCTGAAGGTTAGCATAGACAAGATGCAGTTAGCCAGTTAAGAACTTTGTAGACCTAAATATCAACAAAAAGAGTCAATAAACTGAACAGCAGCTCAGAAAAAAGGAAGAGACTTCTGGAAATATGGGTAAGATGTATGCAAGAGGTTTATACATGCAAAATGGTCACCAAACACAGTACCAAGTAAGGTAATGCCTGAAGGACATACAGATGTAAAAGAATCCATAAGAAAACATTTAAATGTGATGTTATCTTGTTTGGAAGTAGTGCAGCATATAGAACAAAGAAACTTTCACCTGGTTTAGGAATAGATGTGTAAGCCTGTACTGGAAAACAGACATTTCAAAAGGAAAGTCAATCACTCCTTTATGAGAATAAGCCATAGAAAGCAATAGATTCTCTGAAATTCTCAGCCCACATTCTTCTCAACAACTCCCTTCACAGAGGAGATTTTGCTTCTCCAAAGAATGACCCTGCCACTTTCCTGGGCAGCTTGTACCAGTGCCTCACAACTCTTTCAGTGACAATTTTTTTCCCAATACCTGATCTAAACCTGCTCTGGTACAACTTGAGGTCCTTTCCTCTTGTCCTATCCCCTGTTACTTGGCAATAGAGATTGACACCTACCTTAAAACAGCCTCATTTCATGTAGAGAGCAATAAAATCTAACCTCAGCCTTCTTTTTTCCAGGCTAAACAACCCCAGTACCCTCAGCTGCTCCTCATAAGACTTGTGGTTCAGTTGCTCTTCTCTAGACATGCTTCAGCACTTGAAGGTCCTTTTTATAGTGAGATTCTCAAAACTGAACACAGTATTTGAGATGCAACCTCCAATGCCGAGTACAGGGGATCATCCATTCTACAGACCTGATGACTACACTATTTCTACTACAAGCCAGGATGCTGCTGGGTCTTCTTGGCCATCTGGGCACAATATCAGTGTCTTTTCTTTTAAATAAATTCTCTTCTTTTTTTCAGTTTTGAAGAAATGCTCTGTCAGCATGAAAGTTCCTTTCATGTCTATTGGTCTGATCCAGTGATTTCACTCAGTAGGTGTTCCTCTGTCAAGCAAGTTTCAGCAAGAGTGTCATACTGATTTGTCTTTGCAATCAGATTTGCCTAGTTTCTTCCAGACTGCCCAGGACATCTGTTATCCTGCAGCTGTAGTTCGCCAACACAGAAGCGCCTGCACCTTTATGGAGACAGATAATGTACAGACAGTGTTAGTTTGCAGTTCCAAGCCACAGTTTTCTAATAAAAGCACTTAATTCAAAGCCCACTCACACCAGAGTGCATTCCCAGGCCTGAGAAACCTATTAGGCAGTTTCAAAATTTGGTTCCAAGATTCTCCGCAGTGCTGAGTGTATGCTGCTTGGTTGCTGATTGCATAAAAGACCACTCATGATAGAATAGAATAGAATCAACCAGGTTGGAAGAGACCTCCAAGATCAGCCAGTCCAACCTAGCACCCAGCCTTATCCAGTCAACGAGACTATGGCACTAAGTGCCTCGTCCAGCCTTTTCTTGAACACCTCCAGGGACGGTGACTCCACCACCTCCCTGGGCAGCCCATTCCAATGCCAATCACTCTCTCTGTCACGAACTTCCTCCTAACATCCAGCCTAGACCTCCCCTGGCACAACTTGAGGCTGTGTCCCCTTCTTCTTCTGTTGCTGGTTGTCTGGCAGAAGAGACCAATCCCACCTGGCTACAACCTCCCTTCAGGTAGTTGTAGACAGCAATGAGGTCTGCCCTGAGCCTCCTCTTCTCCAGGCTAAACACCCCCAGCTCCCTCAGCTTCTCCTCATAGGGTTTGTGTTCCAGGCCCTTCACCAGCCTTGTTGCCCTTCTCTGGACACATTCCAGCACCTCAAAGTCCCTCTTGAACTGAGGAGCCCAGAACTGGACACATAAATCCAGTTCCAGATTGGATCTTACTTTATATATAATTTCAAGATCTTTGTTATCATCATTTCAGATGGACCTGCCTGTGGGTCTAAAACACTGCTGAAAAGGAGGCTAGTGATTCTCAAAATGACTCAGACCCCTGTGACACCTGAAACTATCTGACCAAGAATGAGCAATGTCTTAGGTATTTAATGCCAGAATTACACAATGTCACAATGTTTACTTATGCTGACACTTCCTCTGTTTGCTTTTTTGTTGTTGTTTAATTCTTATCTCTTTGTGAAAAATGAGCATCTTGTCTAGCAGGTAACTCCCACACCACTGCCTACAATAGAAGACAACACATGTAAAACAACAGTTTAAGGCCTCTGCTGCTTTCAAAGATTAAATTAATCTAATTACTGTCACTGATTATTCCCCCCACCCCACCCCCAGCTCTGGTGTTTGAGATAACTTCAACCTTTGCCTGTAATCTAGCAGAGCCAGGTAACTTCAAAACTCAGTACTGCTAGCAAATCACATTTAAAAAGAACTTCAATTACTTCAATCTAAGTTTTAAAAACTAAAGGTCATTCTTTGGTGTGTCTCCTTCTGTTGTGCTCAGAAATTATTCACAGTTCTTTCTGCAAAGAAACATGACCACAGGCTTCAAGTCTGTAAAATCCACAGATTTCAGATTTTGGGGGAACTGCTAGATGTTCACATTTTCCTTAAGGAAATTCCTTGCTTTCTTAGTGCCACAGACCCTTTCTGGCATAAAGATGTGCTGGCAAAGTCCTCCCTTCCTGCTTAGAACTGCATATGCCTTAGAGAGAATTTCAGTGACAAAGGAAGGCAAGTCCAGAATTTCTCCTATCTCAAGAATATCCACTGTGCTGATAAAAGAGCAATCCTGGTTCCACCGATTTCCTACATATGAAAAATCACCCAGAAAGAAAGAAAAGCTCAAGCAGAGTGCTTTAAATGAATGTCACACTGTTGTTCTAAATAGGTATACAAGTTAAGTAGCACAAGCAAAGCAAAAGCATCACGACATAAAATGATACCTGCCATGGCATTTGCATAAAGCTAGTATGAAGGAAGGACTCTTAGGAGGAAGTTCTTTACAGTGAGGGTGGTAAGACACTGGAACAGGTTGCCCAGGGAGGTTGTGGATGCTTCCTCCCTGGAAGCGTTTAAGGCCAGGCTGGATGAGGCCTTGAGCAGCCTGCTCTAGTGGGAGGTGTCCCTGCCTATGGCGGGGGGTTGGAGCTGGATGATCCTTGAGGTCCCTTCCAACCTAAACCATTCTATGATTCTATGATTCTTCCACTAACAGTAGAACACTTCTAAGTGTAAGATACTTGGGCCTCAGTGTATGCAAAGTTCCTGCATAAAAACTTGAGAGTTTCACATAAAAACTTGAGAGTGGTTCCCAGAAAGGTAAAAAAAAAAAAAAAAAACAGAAAGAAAAATACAAAAGAGGTAGTAAAAGAAGCAATGATTTTCAGGTAAGACTGAAGCACAAGAAATATGGTCACCACTGTGCTGCTGTAACGAAAGAAGGAGAATCAGTTTGGATTTGGGATGCTCAGAAAATTGAGCTTCAGAGGACACAGCTACATGGGCCTTTTCCACTCTCACCAGAACTTCCAAAGAGTTTATTGTAATCACTGAGCTGAGAAAAGGTCCTCTGTAGGTTACAAACTTCCACTCCAAAGGACACTTTGCCCTTAGGACTACAAGATAACTGATGGTGTTGACTTTCATATCATCTTGGCTGCAACCCAGGGTTAACCCCTGAAATTTCAGTTCTGGTTGACTTTTCACTCACGATGCTGTACTCACATGGAGTCTTTTATCATGACACTGAAAGAATTGCCTGCTCCAGATTTTTGCAGCAGTTTCTCTGCTTCACTTACAAGGGATGACATGGAGAAGAATTGCAAGAAAACTCATTTCTGCTTCCTAGCAGGCAGCAGAGGCAATTCCACATAAGCAACAGACATTTTGAGTGATGGAGATGAGGATCTGCCAATGGAAGAGGAAGGGAGCTGGGGAGCACTGATTTTGTGTAATGGATTCAGATGGGACAAGGACTGAAAGTTGAAGGAGTTAGGTCAGTACTAGTAAAATGACCACCAAGCACAGTATTATTGCTCCTTAGAGAAGATGACACTCTGGAAAGGACAGCAAATATGTCTGCTCAGTTACTAGAAAAGCTGGATCACAGAAAGATCAAAACTGTTTTGCTTTATATGGATAATACCCTGAGCAAGTGGGTTTTTAGATTGACTTCACTCTGGCTTCACTAATTACAAATATTACACCAAATTTTCTCAAAGGGCAAAGTGAAATGTGGAATGTACACTATTCTGGATGACTATATAGCAGCATAAAAAAATACTTGAACAAACAAACAAAAAAGTGCCATAGATTAGGTAAACTGGAATGTCAAAGGGCCTGAAAAGAGCAGGTTCAATAGTGACCACAATATGGAACCAATTTGTCTTCTGCTTCAGGAGAGCCCTGCAGAGGGACCTAGGCAGGCTGGATGGGTGGGCAGAGGCCAGTGGGATGAGATTTAACAAGGCCAAGTGCAGGGTTCTGCACTTTGGCCACAACAACCCCAAGCAGCATTACAGGCTGGAGTGGCTGGAGAGCAGCCAGGAAGAAAAGGACCTGGGGGTACTGGTAGACAGTAGGCTGAAGATTAGCCAGCAGTGTGCTCAGGTAGCCAAGAGAGCCAATGACATCCTGGCCTGTATCAGGAACAGTGTGGCCAGTAGGATGAGGGAGGTTATTCTGCCCGGGTACTCAACACTGGTCAGGCCACATCTTGAGTACTGTGTCCAGTTTTGGGATCCTCAATTCAAGAGAGATGTTGAGGTGCTGGAATGTGTCCAGAGAAGGGCAACAAGGCTGGTGAAGGGCCTGGAACACAAACCCTATGAGGAGAGGCTGAGGGAGCTGGGGGTGTTTAGCCTGGAGAAGAGGAGGCTCAGGGCAGACCTCATTGCTGTCTACAACTACCTGAAGGGAGGCTGTAGCCAGGTGGGGATTGGTCTCTTCTCCAAGGCAACCAGCAGCAGAAGAAGGGGACACAGTCTCAAGTTGTGCCGAGGGAAGTCTAGGCGGATGTTAGGAGGAAGTTCTTGCCAGAGAGAGTGATTGGCATTGGAATGGGCTGCCCAGGGAGGTGGTGGAGTCACTGTCCCTGGAGGTGTTCAAGAAAAGCCTGGATGAGGCACTTAGTGCCATGGTCTGGGTGTTAGGTTGGACTGGATGATCTTGGAGGTCTCTTCCAACCTGGTTGATTCTATATTTCTATGACTCTATGATTCCTCAGCAGGCATGACAAACCTGATTCATCCAAAATTCATCCACGAGGATCCACGTGTGCTGACTGTTTGTGTGACATACATACAACACATCTCCCAGGGCCGTTGGAAACACTACACCTGTCCATTCAGTCATTTATATTTCCCAGACAAAAATAGATAATTTTGGACATAAGTGAATTATTTAATTAGCACACCATAGGGAAGTAACTGCATTTGCTGCAGTGGAAAATTTGTGGACCAGAGTTCCTGCCTCCCACACTCCTTAATTCCAAAAGATTGACAAAGTAAATCCCACAAGATCTTTTTATTTCATTGCCTTCACCCTCTTAATAAGAATTGGCTAAGAAGGAAAGGAAATTCGTGTACTCCAAAATAAAAGAGAATCATTTCATTAGCAGTTGAGAGTGTCACCAATGACAGTTAATCTCTGATGCCAATAGAAAGCATTGCAGTGCATGCTGAAATACATATATTACATGCATGCATGTGGTGTTAAAAAGGCTCTTCTCTGAAAAACTTGCATTCTCCAATTAAGAAGAAAATTTAATTTCATGCACAAAGTCTGTGTGTGCCTCTTTTTTCTCTTCTGGCTTTGACATCATCCTGCAGCTCTAGTTATTACTGTGTAATTGTCTTGAAATGTAGTTATTGTTAGGAATCGTTGCAGATGTTCCCCCTGTAATTCAAACTAAATGAATATAGAATTAAATTACCACCGCAAAGCTTTACCAGTGCAAGCGGCAGTAAAAATGGTGAATTATTCTCTCTCTTTAGAGGAAACTATCCAAAAATGTAATTGGAACTTAAGTAAGCAGTATTTCTTACTCAGGAATCTAGAAAGATTCAAAATGCAATGTTAGAGTTAGTGTTGAATGGTAGAATATGTTGTGCCCATTCCAGAGATGGAACTGTGAAGTACTGCTGCTCTGTGACTATGAGTAGGGACACGTCCATAAAAATAGACTAGAACAGAATAGAATAGAATCAACCAGGTTGGAAGAGACCTCCAAGGTCATCCAGTCCAACCTAGCACCCAGCCCTAGCCAGTCAACTAGACTATAGCACTAAATGCCTCATCCAGTCTTCTTGAACACCTCCAGGCAGGTGTTCACACACTCCACCACCTCTCTGGGCAGCCCATTCCAATGTCAAATCACTCTCTCTGGGAATACACTCCCAGTTGCCTTGATTTTTATTTGGACCTGGAATACTACCATGGACTAGTTTGTGGCTGCTTTGTCCTATGTTCCACATCTTCTAGGATTTTCCTTCTTTTGGGCAAGTTTAAAATGAGATAAAGACCCTTATAATTGTGAGTACTTTCCCAGCTGTCAAACAACAAGGAGGCAACAATGACTTTGAAGAGAACGTGTGGATCCCCAGACCTCAAATCAGACCAGGCACACAGTTGGATAGATGTGTGTGCAAGTTATGTCTAATGACACAGCAGACATCAGCCTTTCATGGTACATTTCAAACCTGGTGTTCCCTTAGCATCAATCATGACCAATATGTGCATTAAACAACTATTCAAAAGCCAACACAGAAATGAAAAGAGCAATTTATAACCTTGAAGGAGGTATGCACCCATAGCTAGGGGTTCAGTAGAGAAGCTGCAGCTGTCAACAGCTTTCATACACATGTATGGGGATAACACTGCTCAAAATTAATTATTAAAGACAAAATTGAGTTTAGGGCAGCTGCATGGAAATAGCAGCCAGCGAATGTCTCCACTTTATTAGCATCATTTCGTTTCTCCTCACAGAACAGACAGAGGTGGCTAAGAACCATTCCACGCTTAATTTTCTGAAAATTAAGTGTCATTCGTGTTTTGCTCAATGTTGGACTCTGAGTGGGTCCAATATTTGGAACATTTTAAACCATGCCAGGACTGGTGCTTCCAAATAAGTCTTGATTTCATGAGCACAGCTAGTATAATCAGTACAATCTGGATTTTACTCCTGGTATTTGAGTAGAAGCCAGTGATAGCTCTCCAAGCTGAAGTCAGTAACAGAGATCCCATCAGCTTTCAAAGGCGAAGGTTTTAATGGAACCAAATATGCCTGAGGGTTTGGGTTGTTGTTTGGTGGGTTTTCTTAAATATACATCATTCATGACTGATTTGTAGTGAAATTTGGATTCTATGTTAGTCACTAACTCTTTTTAGAAGATTTTGATTTCTGAACCTGGATTTGCACCCAAAGCAGAAACTAATCTTCTGTTTCCAAATCAGGCTCACCAAACATTATAGGAGATCCACTGCAAGTAAAATCCTTGAACCATAAACTTGCACAGGCTGATTACTAGCATAAAAGAGAAGTAAAGGAAGCACAGAGTTTGTCTCAAGTTAGATCATTAATTCCACTGTTATTCCAGATTGGCTCAGTCAGTCTCCAGGGACAGAGATCAGAGCATCGAGGCTTCATGATCGACTTTTCAAGCCCTTTCCCTCAAGCCATGTTGGCTACGCAGAATGGTAACTTCCAAAGCTGCCCTAGAGCACCTCACTTGGTCTTCAAGATCTCAGCCTTGTGCTTGTCTTTTTAGCAATCTAGAAAACTGTCTTCTGGAAACAACACCATGCCCTTAGAAAAACTTTAAGGTAGATATTAAAGCTAACTTTAATATAGATATGGAGATAAATTAATTATGGAGATAAATTCAGTTGGGAAAGACCTCTAAGATCATCAAGTCCAAATGACATGACTTTTAGGAAGTCCTCAAGAAATTGCTTGAGGTGAGACAAACTAATGATGAGTAAGACTTCAGCTCAAGGGTATCAAATGCATAACAGTGTGTAAAGCACTTTTGGTACCCAGTGTTTACATTAAGGTGTGCAATTGGGTATCTGCCTGAATCAGAGCCCAAATAAATGCATTTTTGACTTATCTTTGTCTAATGCATCAGACTAACATTGCTAGACTGCCGAGAGCATTGTTTGTGCTAAACAAATAACGCCAAGACAGATTGGTACAAATTTTTACTGTGTGATGTTTTGCACTTAGAATATCATCTGTCAATAGATTGCTCTCAAAGCACTTTACAGACATTAACTAATTAGGCCTAATGACACTTCTCTGGAAGTAGTGAGGTGTAATTAATTCCCTTTTGTGAAAAGGGAATTTAAGGCACAGAAAGATCAAATGATTTTTCCAAGGTCATGAAGGATGTTACAGAAGATGTAGGAAGAGAAGCCAAATAGTCCAATTCTCTGAGACTGCGCTTTAGGCACAGAAACAGAGCTATCAGCTGTGGGAGGAGGACAACTCTTCCTTTCTTTGTTATTACAGAGGTACAGGAAATTAATTGCTGCACAGACGCGCTTTGATTAATTCCACACTAATGGCCTGCAAAAGGTGCCTCTAATAGTCCATTAGGAAGGAAGTTATCTGCCTCCTCTAAGTTCTGCCTGTAAACAACAGTGAAAAATTCTGTCTTTCCAACCTATCATTCAGCTGAGGACAAAGTATTGCCCATGTTATCCTTTTCTTGTTTTTTACATATATAGAATCATTTGCTTTTTATTGTAGAGTTGTGGTTTTAATCCTGTGCATTTGTATTCCTCAGAGTTGAATCTTAGAGTGACAAGAAAAGGCCACAGAATTTCAATTTACATGTAAGAGGTTATCTCAATGACTTTCATAGATATGCACAAAAGCTTAGCTTTTGCTCTAAACTTTGAGGATTTTTTTTTCACTCTTTTTCTTTTTGGGGCTTTTTATTTTGACCCAGGACTTAAGCCTTAAAGTAAGAATCAGCATTGGTTAACAGGAAGAAGGGACAGATAGCCCCCCTCCTCTACAGGCGATGCATTATTGGGGTAGGGGAAGAGAATCATAGAATCGTAGAAACATAACCAGGTTGGAAGAGATCTCCAAGATCATCCAGTCCAACCTAGCACCCAGCCCTAGCCAATCAACCAGACCACGGCACTAAATCCCTCATCCAGGCTTTTCTTGAACGCCTGCAGGGAAGGTGACTCCACCACCTCCCTGGGCAGCCCATTCCAATGCCAATCACTCTCTCTGGCAACAACTTCCTCCGAACATCCAGCCTATACCTCCCTCAGCACAACTTGAGGCTGTGTCCCCTTGTTCTATTGCTGGTTGCCTGGGAGAAGAGACCAACCCCTACCTGGTTACAGATTCCTTCCTTCAGGTAGTTGTAGACAGCAATGAGGTCACCCTTGAGCCTCCTCTTCTGCAAGCTGCACACCTCCATCTCCCTCAGCCTCTCCTCATAGGGCTGCGCTCCAGGCCTCTCACCAGCTTTGTCGCCCTTCTCTGGATGCGTTCCAGTACCTCAACATCTCTCTTGAATTGAGGAGCCCAGAACTGGACATAGTTCTCAAGTTGTGGCCTGACCAGTGTTGAGTACAGGGGGAGAATGTTAACTAAATGTCCTGTGTTAGAAGCAAGCTTCCCCTTCTCTAACTAAAGTATATTGCAAATAAAATAAGTATATATGGCCAGACTTTCAAAAGTGAGTAGGTATCTAATTGTGTGTTTGCAAGGTCTCATACAAGTGAGGGCACCTGAGTCCTTCTGTATGGAGAACAAAGGCAGAGAACAGACAGTTCTATAAATGTGTGTCCTTTGATTTCACACAAACTCTCTCTACGTAGCACTTTTTTAACTGTCTTTGTGTCGTGAGATTTTGGTTGGCTGTTTCAATCCATTCTTAGTAAAACTGATATAATAAAACAGGAAAAAAAAAAACAACTAAAAACCAGAGTTGCTGAGAAGGAAATCCTCTGTCTGACATTAGTTGTTCAACTCAGAGGTTAGGAAAAGAAGAACTTAATCTATGAAGCTCTGGTGGTTGATATTGATTAACTGTAAGTCTTTTTTTTTCATACTTTTTAGTTTATTTCCAGTGCTAGCTGGCTTGCTGGATTGAATTTTCTTGCAGTTCATGCTAAAAGTATTATCACTGGAATCTAAAGCTGGACTTTCTAAGGGAGAATCTATAGGAATCTTTGTGCTAAAACAGATAAATAAGACATCCTCTTTTCCACTCTCTAGATGGGAGTTCAGACTCACTTTGCACTGACAAATCACTGATCAAAATGTTTAGCAGTGAACAAAAAGAGCAACATCCAGGATGTGCCCAAAGTAAGATTAAGAAAAGAATTAACCAATACACTGCAGATATATGAATTCATTTCTTTGTTAAAATACCTATATTTTTTGTTACATTCACTATGATGGATTTAGCAGCTGAACCAGGCAAGAAAAAAAAAACAGTGTATGAACCAAAAGGCAGTTTATAAAAGGTTTCACATCTGGAGAGAAAAATTCTTCTCTTTTTTTCTGTAAAATAAGAATTTATGTAATGAGTTTTTAAATTGCAGCTCTTAAACTCTTCATTCAGAAATTGACTATGACCTAACTGCAGGTTTTTTGAAGACTACAAAGAAATGCTTCACTTTAAATGGATGCCTCTGACTTTCTCTCACACCGACTTGTCTTCTGACAATTGTTTTCTACTGATACTGTGACTATTAGCTGTGTGACAGCACTTGAAACCTGAGATCAAGGTACATTACATTTGCTGCTGCCGCTGCTGTAAAGCTTTGCTGTCCTCAGTTTGAACCTAGGTGAGTGAAAATTACTATTTCAGAAAACTAGAGATAAAATCTGCAGGATTCCAGATATCCAGCAAGGCTATTACAGCCTGATATTTTAGTATCTAATTCCAAGGGCATCCAGCAACAGGCAGGACTCGGAATGACTCCCAGCTGGCGGTGCTGCTAAAACAAACCAGACGTTGTCTTAACTTGGTTCCAAGTTTACAGATGTAATTGTGTACATGTGGCTTCTTAAAACAGAGTATTTAAATAACAAGCATTTAGTATGTACCTTAAGGTTAGGATGTTAATTCTTTTCTCCCTCTTTGAATCAGAACTGTCAAATCCTGATCCGAATAATGATGTTTGCCTACTTATTCACATAGCCCAGGTATCTAAACATCAGTTATTTCTTTGCCCAGTTATGTTAATTTCTCCTAAAGCCCAGTATGTCCCATGCTTACCTTTTTTTTTTCTTAGCTTGGACCTTGATTCTGTAACTAGACCCTCCCCCAAAGGTGAATGAGCACCACTGAGGGTTCCTTCCTATTCCTTTACTCCAAGTCTCCCTACATGATCAGAACTGTCCTAGTTGAGGTCAGCAGCACTACTTCCCTGGTAACACAATCACAGAATGTCAGGGGCTGGAAGGGACACCAAAAGATCATCCAGTCCAACCCCCCGGCCAGAGCAGGATCACTTATACCAACCAGATCACACAGGGATGCATTCAGGTGGGTTTTAAATATCTCCAGAGAAGGAGACTCTGCAACCCCCCTAAGCAGTCTGTTCCAGTGCTCTGTCACCCTCACAGTGAAAAAATTCCCCTTCATATTTACATGAAACTCTCTATGCCGTAACCTTCAGCATTGGAAACCACGGTGCATTACTGCTGCACATACAACAGCTCCCTTGCCAGTCCCACCTGACACAAAGCAGGTCAGCCTGGCTATTTAAAACCGAGAAAGAGGAGGAAAAGTATTTTGCTGATCATTCAGAAGGTCCTGGAGGGACTCTAAGGAGGTGGGAGAAAAATCCCCCTCAGCTGTTCCCTGGGGGGAGTCATCCCTCTGCTCTGCATACTGTGTATCAGGAGAAAAAACTCTCTTGCACACAGAATAGGAAATCACAGCCTCCAGTCCAGTGTTCACAATCATCTGCCAGATTTCTGCTTTCAGACATTTCAGTGGAGAACTAAAATTCTTTGTCTCTGGAAGACTGTTGTTTTGGGTGTTTTTTTTCATTATACTCGTATTAGTCCACGACATCTTCCAGACTGCATGAACAGTTTGTATAGAATCCACAGAGACCAATCTATATCAGCTCAGAAATGCACCACGTGAAAGCAAAAGCTTAAAATGGAGACAGTTTGTCAGCAGTCTCTTCCTCTCACTAATAATAGGATAGCATAGTAGTACTCATAGCATAAACTCTTGAAATGACATTACTGGGACTGCTGTAGAGGCATAATACATCCTGAGGTATATTTATTATAATGCTAAAATTTCTGATACCCATAAATTTGTCTGTCAAACTTTTCACAATGAACCTATTTTTCTCCCAGCATATGAGAAGAAACTACTAATTTAGTGATTTATGTTTGTGTTTCCACACCTCAGCAACAGATTAAAATTCACTCTAACGCTGTAGGATTTGAATTAATGCTCGAGTCTTGAATTTGCCTTTCCCACACCTACAATAGGAATATTTATCTGTGATATATTTAACATCCATCTTTTAGAATAGAATATAGAATAGAATCAACCAGGGTGGAAGAGACCTCCAAGATCAGCCAGTCCAACCTAGCACCCAGCCCTAGCCAGTCAACCAGACCATGGCACTAAGTGCCCCATCCAGTCTTTTCCTGAACACCCCCAGGGACGGTGACTCCACCACCTCCCTGGGCAGCCCATTCCAATGCCAATCACTCTCTCTGGCAAGAACTTCCTCCTAACATCCAGCCTAGACTTGCCCCGTCGCAACTTGAGACTGTGTCCCCTTGTTCTGTTGCTGGTTGTCTGGGAGAAGAGACCAACTCCACCTGGCTACAACCACCCTTCAGGTAGTTGTAGACAGCAATGAGGTCTGCCCTGAGCTTCCTCTTCTCCAGGCTGCACACCCCCAGCTCCCTCAGCCTCTCCTCATAGGGTTTGTGTTCCAGGCCCTTCACCAGCCTTGTTGCCCTTCTCTGGACACCTTCCGGTACCTCAACATCTCTCTTGAATTGAGGAGCCCAGAACTGGACACAGTACTCAAGATGTGGCCTGACCAGTGTTGAGTACAGGGGAAGAATAACCTCCCTCATCCTACTGGCCACACTGTTCCTGATACAGGCCAGGATGCCACTGGCTCTCTTAGAGATGCTGCTATAAAAGTATACAACAATTTGGGAGGGGGGAACCACACACCAAAACCAAACCAACCAACCAACCAAAAACAACAAACAAACAAAAAACCCAACAGGAGATCCTTCAAACTGTATTTCAATTAGAGGAAAACCCAAAAGGAGATCCTTCAAACTGTATTTCAATTAGAGGAAAACCCAACAGGAGATCCTTCAAACTGTATTTCAATTAGAGGACTATGCCAAAACACACAATTGTAGTATCACTAACACAGCTGCACCAAACAAACAAACAAAAAACCCAACAAAACCACACCCAAAACCCCACAACTTAAACAGATTAACAGCAAAACCAGATAAACAAAATGCCTCCGTTGGCCTCTATTGCTGTGCCTGAGTTTGGATGACACTCAGAAATCATGCTTGCTAAATGATTCAATAATACAAAAATCTTCTTTCTTGGTAAAGAATTTGTAATGGAGGGCCCATAGGCCCCAAAATAGGCTTATTCATGCCTTGCCTTGCCTTGCCTGGACATGTTCTTCTGGTCAAACCAGAGGTAAACACGTTAAACGGACAAAAGGGGCACAATAGGCCATAAAGTCAGGCCTACCCAGGGCCCCTGATTGTGTAAGCATGGTTGTTCTGGAGCCCCCAACACAAGAAGGACATGGAACTGCTGGAGCGGGTCCAGAGGAGAGCCACGAAGATGATCAGAGGGCTGCAGCAGCTCTGCTATGAGGACAGGCTGAGAGAGTTGGGGCTCTTCAGCCTGGAGAAGAGAAGGCTTCGAGGAGACCTTATAGTGGCTTTCCAGTAT
>WAAF01019982.1:677355-742701 GCA_013400475.1 Tricholaema leucomelas
GTTTAAGGCCAGGCTGGATGAGGCCTTGAGCAGCCTGCTCTAGTGGGAGGTGTCCCTGCCTATGGCAGGGGGTTGGAGCTGGATGATCCTTGAGGTCCCTTCCAACCTAAACCATTCTATGATTCTATGATTCTATAAGCCCATGTGCCCAGCTCATGTTTACCGAGTGCTAGGCCCATGCTACCCCCACATTTGGGAGGCCTGGGCTTGTGGCTTTTGCCTATTATGGTATGTTTGGCTGAGTGCCAAAAGCTGATTGGTCATGTTGGTGGCCAAGGAGCCATTAATCTCAGCCCACATTTGATAAATAGGGATGCTCAGGTAAACAGCTCACTTCCCTGCTTAGGCTCCCCCGCATTGCTTGCCTGCCTGGCTACTCACTCGCAGGGCTCACTCTAATGCCTGCTATTAGCTACGGAGCTCAGTCTCCCCTGCAGCCATGCACCCCATTGCACCCCATTGCACGCCCACTGCCTTATTGCCTGGCAAGCTCCACTGCTGCTGAGTTACCAGGAGCAGACCCCACTTGTCTGCACGCAATCGGCCTGTGGCCAGCATGAGACCGTGCTTAGGCTGCACAGCATTGTACTCCTTCTGTACCTAAGGTCCTGCCTAAGAATCCCTGGACAGAGCATCCAGAAGAGGCCAGGAGAACAAGGTGAGAGATTGTCCTTTCCCCAGAAGCCAGGAAGACTCTCCTTTCCCCTGAAGCCGGGAGGATTCCAGCCTTGACATCCACAGGCAGACTCCCCTGAAGATTGGACACTAGTATAGGCTGTGACATAGCCCCGGAGGGTGATTGATAATTAATCAGAATTTGTGAGTAAATGCTTTAAGGCCTCTGTAATTCCTACTGCCTTCTGCCATAGAGCAGAAAGAGCTTTCAGCCCACCTGCTGGGCAAGCAGCATATTGACCCCAAGCGGCATTAAGCCACGGGGCAATCTCTCTCTGTTTATAGTTTGAGTGTATGCTAGCTATTATAATAGTTACTGTTTGATGTTATTCCCATAATGTCTTTCATAACCGTGTAGAACAGATGTTAATATTAAAATTCAGGGGTTGGGGGTGGTGAGAGTTCAGAATATTGAAGTTAATAAATTACATATTTTTACAGAATGTCATCTCACACCAATTAATTTCTCCCCTCCGATGACCAGGTGGAGTAGGTGGCAGAATCCCCCTCCGTGACAGAATCACATTTAAATCAACTTTCTGGAAAACCAGAGGCCATGCCAAAACGATGATGAATGGATTTTATTCATTTATTTACTTATTGATTAGGGTTCAGTGTAAGCATTTCAAATAACCGATACCTCACTGTGGCAATGGGATATGCCTCATCTGACTTTGACTTCTCCAAATTGAGTCTGACTCAGTATCAGTTCTGGTACTACCAGACTGTCATTTACCTGCTTTGTTTCAGATAAGTATCTTGGGGTAGGCTGAGCTCCCTCTGAGACTCATAAAGAGAGAACTTGGCAAGATAGTTTAGAGCAGTTTATGCCCATGCTTAGAATAAAGGGATATTACTTGCATCTAAAGGCTTGCATGGAAATACTGACAGGAGCTTTGTCAGTAACTTCCAGGGAAGCCTGACCATCTCAGTGTGCTATGACCAAATCCATGAACTTGTGGGAAAGAAGATTAATCTAAACTTGAGATATGCTTTCCATTATGTGGCAAAATTCCTCCAGTTCTCAAAGTGACAACTGCTGCCAGGAGTGATTTTCAGCTTTCAAATTATATCTGGCAACATCCTCACCCAGATTTCAGCTAATTATATAGTGGAGGATTAAAGGTAGCTTTTAATTCCATAATGGACTTGCTACAAGTCTTTTTTTTGCTATGAAAAGTGCTGAATATAGACCACATGCCACTTTTCCAGAGAGATGAGTGTAGGGGGGACTATAGGTGTCACAAAGCATCTTAGTTTTACCCAGAGTAATGACTAGCCACATTCAATTTATCTGCAATAAGATTATTTTCAGAAGTGCTAATAAATTTAGAGGGAAGAACTTTCCTTTGGAAGGAAGTGACACACCCAGATATATCCATATGCTTACATACAGCTATGCATACTCCTTGGAAAGTGTGCATTGAACACAGTCAAACACTGTATACACAAACACAGTCAAAACACTGTATACTTTTCTAGATGAGCAGCTGGACATGCTGGACAAGATGTCCTCAAGTAGTTGAGTTTCATGAAGCACTTTTAACCTACCACATGTAGAAAAACCATTCAGAGACACCATGATCTCTTGTTTATCATCTGTGTCTCAAGACCAGTTCTTAGTCTTTGTCTTCCACCCCCATCAGGTTCACAGCCCAATTGCTTTCTCAGTTACCCACTTCCGTGTTCTCATTTTTATTCTTGTACCAGCTTTACCTAGCTCTTAGACTTACATTTCTTCAAGGGCTGATAACTTGATCTCAGGTTGTGTCCATATTTCCATTTCCTTGTGTTGTTTTCCAAAGGCTGTGCTCCATAGGACAGCAGAGAACCCTCGGTTCCAGACTCAGGTTCACACAACCAGCTCTTGCAAGCTCAGTTCGACAGCGTGTCTAGCCACAGTGGCAACACCCTGCTGAGACATCAGTTGTGAGCAACAACAGCAGCTATCTCTGCACCACAGGGCAGTAAGGACAGTTCTCTTAGTCCTTCAAAGTCCACAACCTACATCACAAAAAGAAAAAGAGGAATGAGAAAGCATGCAGCTAAGGAGAGTGATTTGGCTATAACTCTACTTCATTTTTTCAGTCCTTGCTCCTCTAGGAATGCTATATTTGGTTTCTGCACACTAGAAAAAGGGTCTTTATCTACGATTCTATGAGTCTGTGATTATTGCCACATCAGATTGATTGATATCTATTTGTCCTTCCTCGTGTCATCTGAAAATGGGGCTCCCTTGCTGTCACTGTTGGCTTTCACAGAGCTTGTTTTGGGATCATCCACTCTGCTATCTCAATTAGTCATTTTCTCAAACAGGACTGAAAGGAGTCAGTGTTACTTTGGAAACTTAGAAGTGTCTGTAATAAAGCTCAGCATTTTAATTACAGCTGTCTGAGGCAATTCCCAAGTCAGGGCTTCACCTTCTCACACAATGAGGGGTGTAGAAAGCTTTCAGAGCGGAAGTCACGAACCTCTCCCTTTGACTAGCAAGGTCTGAGCGATGCCCAGTATTGTCTGTGACTCACTCTCATCTCATAAATCAGTGGGCTATCATGACATTTTCAGATGCCTGCTGTCAGTAACAGAGGAGAAATCTGTATCCTGCATACAAGCCAGGAAAATAATTCAGGAAATGAATGCTACATTTGTGGAGAGTAGAAAACGTTGCAGAGTCATTTTTTTTTCCTTTCCAGCAAATCTTTAATTAACATTTAGGCATCAGCAATCCGCACACACGTCCAAGCTATTCGCACTCCTTTTTAATCTTTTCAATGCAGGTGCACCAAAATCAACCTAGTTCCTCTTTCCAGCTTGGAGCCTATTACAGAGAACATGCAATTCCCTTAGGCAGCTGCTGGGAACCAAGGACACTTGCTTCATGTTAAGGTGCTCATTAAAAAAGAATACCCTAGGTATAAATGGATGTTATCAGACTTGGGAGCTTCCTTTAGTGAAACCTTATTATAATGACACTATGTGTACCTAAACTTATTAAAGATGCATGGAGAAAGGCATAGACAGGAAAATTCCTTGAGCAGAACCTTCAGGTAGTCAATGGAATACCTTCCAAATTACATATTTAGGACTCCTGGGCACAACAGAATGCAGGAAGTTTACCAGTTTTCCATTATTATCTGATGGAAAGGCGTATCAGAACACAAAACCAAATCATTTCAGCTCCTTCATCTGCATGATGTGGTCAACTTGGAAACAGTTTCTTTCTTTCATCTATAATTTTGTAGAAGAGATTATGAAGTATAATTTGGAACACTAAATTAATCTAGAAATTACAGCTGTATCGAAATTTAAATCTCCCACTGTGTATGAAGAAGCTGGACCTGTAACTAAGAGACATTTTAAGCCATAAAGCCCTTACAAGTGTGGACAGAACCTGGTACGAGCAAAGTGCTCCCGCAAATTCACAAAGTCCGTGGATTTTCCATATATTCTCTCTGTCAGAAACTCTGCTGTAGTTCAAGGCTCAGTAAGAAGACATATGATAAGGACTTTCCACTCCCATCAGAGTTAGTAGGATGAAATATTCCTTGACCCACAGGTTCCATGCAGTGGTCTGCCTTGTCTGGAGCTTGGGAAGCACAATGCTATCACATCTACTGAAGTCAGGGGGAGTTCTGACCCAAACATCACTGCTAAATATTTTGAGTTTACTACCACAGATTCAGAGCCACAAAGATGATTAAGGGAATGGAACACCTCTCTTACAAGAGCTGGGGCTCTGCTGCTTGGAGAGAAGGAGACTGAGGAGTGACTTTACAAATTTGTAAAGGGTGGGTGCCAGGAGGCTGGAGCCAGGCTCTGCTCGGTGATGCACAATGACAGGGCAAGGGGCAATGGGTGGAAATTGAGGCATAGGAAGTTTCATGGAAACATCAGGAGGGATTTTTTCACTGTGAGGATGACAGAGCACTGGAACAGGCTGCCCAGGGAGGTTGTGGAGTCTCCCTCTCTAGAGATACTCAAAACCCACCTGGATGCATTCCTGTGTGATCTGCTATAGGCGATCCTGTTCTGGCAGGGGGATTGGACTGGATGAGCTTTCAGGGTCCCTTCCAGCCCCTGACATTCTGTGCTTCTGCAATTTCATAGCCTAACCTAGGTCATCAGGTCTGCAAATACTAAGTGTGCTTGGAACATGTTTGTATCATTGGCAGATACAGCACATACAACAAATATAGGTGCCAGCAACGACAGTGTTTCTCTAAAGAGATGACTCATTGTATACCTGAAAGGCTTACAGGTGGGTTTGAACTTTGTATTTAAACATAAAATTCATCCATGCAGCTCTTGCCATTAATAGTCATTATTAACATCAGCAGGGGGCCTCTCCAGTGACCTGGTGCTAAACTTGCTGCTTCTGACAGAGCAGAGACAAGCATTTTGTGCAGTTACTGTTTCAGGGAACTACGCTGCCACTTCTGAGCAGGGTTTTGCTTGCTTTGGTTTTGCTTTGCTTCATATCTTTACCCCCTGCTGCATCCCTTAGCTTGTTTTTCTTTACCCTTTCCTTCTTTTTAGTTTAATTAAGTGAATTGAAGAGAACAAACAAAGCCTCAGACAATTCTAAACTCCCAGCTACCACAGTACTGAGCATTTCACATCCACGGAAATTGCTTTGTGCATCTTTAATTTGCAGGCTGAGTGTAAGAGGAGTGTGAGCAGGGTCTGTCCCACAGGGTTAGACTGATGAGAGATGTGATGCAGTAAGAGTGGAACAACAAAGCAATGAGAGAACAGATAGAGGGCGGATATTATGTAGGAATATGTCATGTAGCAAGGAACACTATTCTGATCCTGTCTGCGTTCACAGGCGGATCTTGACAGGCTTGAGAAGTGAGCCAGCACCAGCTGCATGAGGTTCAACAAGTCCAAATGCAAGGTCCTGCAGCTGGGTTGGGCCAGTCCCAGGCACAAATACAGGCTGGGTGCAGAGTGGGTTGAGAATAGCTGTGAAGAAGGAGACTTGGGGGTGTTGGTCGATGAGAAGTTCAATACGAACTGGCAGTGTGCCCATGCAGCCCAGAAGGCAAATTGTCTCCTCTGCTGGATAAAGAGGAGTGTACCATCAGGTCAAGAGAGGTGATTCTGCCCCTTTACTCTGCTCTTCTGAAACCTCTCCTCGAATACTACGTCCAGTTCTGGTGTTCCCACCATAAGGAGGACACATTGCTGATGGACTGAGTCCAGAGGAGGGCCACAAAAATGACCCAGGAGCTGGAACACCTCTGCTGTGAGGATAGGCTGAGGGAGTTGAGGTTGCTCAGTTTAGAGAAGATTCTATGGGCAACTTATAGCTACCTTCCAATACCTGAAAGAATCCTACAGGAAGGCTGGAGAGGGAGACTTTGCATAAGTGTGTCTAGCAATAGGACAAGAGGGAATGGTTGGAAGCTGAGGAAGTGTATGTTTAGATTGGACCTTAGGAAGAATTATCTCAGTATGAGAGTGGTGAAACTCTGGAATAGGCTGCCCAGGGAGATTGTGGATGCCTCCTCTCTGTGGGTGTTCAAGGACAGGTTGGATGAGGCCTTGTGCAGCCAGGTCCAGTTGGGAGGTGTCCCTGCCCATGGCAGGGAGGTTGGGTTAGATGATCTCTGAGGTCCCTTCCAGTCTGAGCCATTCTATAACTCCATGAACTACTACTTGGGCTGGGGGGAGGGAATGTATAAACGTGATACCTGAATTTTCAATGCACTGGGAAAATCATTAAGATATATAAAAGAGGTAAGCATGTCCAGTTAGCAATTAGCCCCTTTCAGTGTTTCTGTAACATTCATCACAAAAGCCAAGCCAATTTTTTACTATGAAGTAAGAGAACAGCCATCCCTGGATACCACATGCTCATTGTAGCGGTGACTAACCACAGGACATTATTAAAATTTTCCTTATATGGATCAGAAAACCCACAAAAACAACTCAGTCACAAAGTATATGAAAGAGTATGACAATGGTTAGAGGAAATAAGAAGGTGGAAGCTCCTTCAACAGACTAAGGATCAACAAAGTCATATATCTGTGCTGACAAAGAACATTTGAACCCATATCTTCATAAACACACAATCCAGTAAGATGCAAACTTCAAAGTTGTGACTGCAGAGTTTGGCAATCTGAAAGAGAAGAACAAAACATAATAAGGGATGTAGATATAACATTTGAGATGGTATTACTGATGTTTCTTTAAACTCTTATTAGGGACTATGATTAGGGACTGTGAACCTATTTGCAAGCAACAGAACAAGGGGCACAGTCTCAAGTTGGGCCAGGGGAGGTATAGGCTGGATGTTACGAGGAACTTCCTCACAGAGAGAGTGATTTGCCATTGGAAAGGTCTGCCCAGGGAGGTGGTGGAGTTGCTGTCCCTGGAGGTGTGGAAGAAAAGCCCAGATGAGGCACTTAGTGCCATGGTCTAGTTGATTGGACAGGGCTGGGTGATAGGTTGGACTGGATGATCTTGTGGGTCTCTTCCAACCTGGTTGATTCTATGATTCTATCTGAGGACTGACTCTGAGACCATTATTGTATTTTCAAACTGTTGTGTTGTTTTCAGCACCCCTTGAATAAAAGCATAAACAACCTTGTTTTTTACTTGTATCCTTTGACACTGTCTCCTCATCCTCAGTTATGAGCGGTTACATTTTGGAAGGCAAGATATTTTAATCATATCTCCTCAGAACTCCTACTGGCAATCTCTTCCTCACATTTATTAACACATTATTTTGACATCAGTCAGTTCTGCATCTGCTTGGTTTCTAAGACAATATACAGAGCACCCGATCATTAAAGCCCAGGAGTCATATCCACATTTAGAAGCTGATACTACCAGTGCAAAGATCCTATTGTGAGACCTTTATTTCTTCCAAGATTGATTATGGAAATTTTTATTACATGGATTTCCTGAAGCTGTCTGGCTCAATTTGTAGTCCCTGATGTTTCCATTCTGCTTGTCCTTAAAGCTGCAACATGTTCCTGCCTTGCTAGGGATTTCTGTTTTATGATGAGGATGCTCTGGGGGCATGTGAAAACCATACTGTCTCTCCAAGGTTTCCATCTTATTTTCTAATCTTTTACTGTTTTCTAGATCCTGCTCTGGCATTCTTGTCCCCAGAAACCATTTTGTCTCATGGCACTACCTTTCTTTGTCTCCCTCAAGCATGGAAAATTCATTCTGATGCCACCAGGTTCTTAACACCACACTATTAGCACTTCAGCCCCAAAGACTCCCCTGAATACATCAGCCTTAATGCCAATACTCATGAAGGTCTAGCAAATACTGCTCGAAGACTCCACGGCCACTCTGAAATGTGACCTGGTGCCTTTAATAAATCTACATTAGAAAGGAGTCCAGCTCAACAGAAGTAGATTTGTTTGGCAATACAGCTGCACTGAGGATCCTTTCTGGGAGAACTGAGAGACCTGCCTTCAAGGCAATGAGATGACTCGCTTGGAAGTGGCTGAACTGTTCTCAGCTAGCAACGGTTTTGGTCACTAACAATCATTCACAGCAAACTCTTGTCCCTGGAAACTCTTCAAAATAGTCCTCTAAGGAAATCTTCCTGATTAACCCTGTTGCCAGGTGTGTTCTCTGAGAGACTTCCACCTCTGCAGACCCTGTCATGTTTTTCTTGGCTTTTACTAAGTGGGAAAGTGTCAGCAGAATAGTTGTTCTTTTTTTCTTTGGAAGGTGCCAGATAGGGTTATAAGCTGGTGTTGAAAGAGCCCTTGGCCACCAAGTGTTGTGGCACACACAGTTCAGGATCCACAGGGTGTCATTGTGGATCAAAATACCCAAGTGTTCCAACTTCTCCCTGTAGAGAGGAGACAGGGCTTCAGACTGCTTTCTGTAAATCTGTTGCTGGTGGTTGTGTCCAGGTCGTTGCTTTATGTGTGTAGTGTTTAACATAGTAACATAAATGCTGCAATTCTGCAAGGCTCTGAACTGGCTTCCTTATAAACTGCAGTCTGGGAGAACGCTTCCCGAGCATCCAGAAGCAGGAAGACCACCTCCCTTTGTTAGATGGAACTTGCAAATGGGAAGTGCAGTGTGATAGTGACATGCCTGGACAGTGCTGATTTACTCATCCATTTGCACCTAGTGTTTCAGCTCTGCCTTGCCTATCACCCACTTTTCTCCAGGTCTACGCTGGTCTAAGGTTTCAGAGCAGAAACATCTACTCCACTGTACCCTAATATGCAAATCAGATCATATTTGCTTCAGTATTTTCTAGCACTGGATAATTTCTGCTTTAGCTCAATTGAGACTAGCACTTATCAGATTGATTTCTGAATTACAGACATAACCAGTGTAATAGAAGTGTAATTATGCCAGAAATTAATTTGGCCTACTATGTTTAAATATTTATGTGAACAAAGACTCCATTTCCCTCGTGTAAATATATCCATCTCTCACTCAGATACACGAGATCTGAGGCTGAAAACAGCCTGATTGTCACTGTACTGGAGTAGAGTATTAACCACAGTTAGGCCACCACAGAGAGGAAATCAGCCAGTGTAGGGGGTTCCTTTTCCAAATTAGATTTCTTGGAATGCAGAAAATGGAAAAACACAGGAAAATCCATCATTGCAAACATCTGCTTGCATTAGAAATCCTTCACCCACTAAAATCACAGGATGTGTCATAATTAAATGGCCTGAAAATAATTTCTTGAGAGCAGAAGTCATTCAGTCATGCATAGCAAGACATAGGAGTTTTCTCCTCCAAAAGCTTCTTTACATTATGTTATGATACTCCTGAGAAAACAGCATCCACAAGTGCCAGGTCCTGCACTTGGGTCACAGCAACCCCATGCAGCACTACATGCTTGGGGCAGAGTGGGTGGGAAGCTGCCTGGTGGAAAAGGACCCTGAGGGTGCTGATTGACAGCTGGCTGAAGATTAGCCAGCATGTGCATGGGTGGACAAGAAGGCCAACAGCATCCTGACCTGTATCAGCAAATAGCATGGCCAGCAGGACCAAGGAGTGATTGTTCCTCTTACACTCAGCACTGATGAAGTCACAACTTGAATATTGGGTTCAGTTTTGAGCCCCTCACAAGAAAGACACTGAGGTGTTGATGCATGTCCAAAGGGCAACAAAGCTGGTGAAGGTTTAGAACACAAGTCTTGTGAGGGGGTGCTGAGGGAACTGAGATTGTTTAACCTGGAGAAAAGGAGGCTGAGGAGACATCTCACTCTCTACAACTACCTGAAAGGAGGTTGTAGTCTGCCTCTACTCACAAGTAACAGACAACAGGACAAGAGGAAGCGGCAACAAGTTGCACCAGAGAAGGTTTAGGTTAGATAATAGAAAGAATTTCTTCACTGAAGGAGTTGTGAGGCACTAGAATAAGCTGCCCAGGGTAATGGTGCAGGCATCATTCCCAGTGTTATTTAAAAGCCAACTAGATGTGGTGCTGGAAGACATAGTTCAGTGTTGACCTGGCAGTGCTGAATTAACAGCAGTAATTGGTGATCTTAAGAGTCTTTTCCAATCTAAATAATTCTATGATTCTGTGAATCTAAAACAGAATCAAAACCTTTAGGCACCTAAAAGATTTGTTTATGGAGATAAGAGTAACTTATCCCTAAATTCCCAGGTTCTGACCCCTGAAGAGACTTATATTTTCTGTGACAGTGCTTAAGTCACATGTCAATACAATGCTTGCAGGTCACCTGAGTAACGGAATAAAGAGAAGTTCAAGTCACAGAGTCTGCTATTGCTCAGACCCTCCTAAGCACTTCTTTTATCTACATAGAGAGCAAGGCCATGATTTCCCTTTTGTACCTTCACTGGACATACCAGGGATGGCTGCAGAGAAAGTAAATCAGCAAGCTTTCCTGATATGAATCTAGTTGTAGCAATGTGACTCAGAATCCAGGCATGCCCATGTTTTGTAGGTAGTGCATAATACTCCGAACATCTGGCACTCAACTAAGAGATGGTACCAGAGTCCCCTGAAGCAAAAAAACCCACTGCATTTCCATAAATCCCTGTGAAAATCAATGTTTGTTTGCAAGATCTAGGCCTAAAACCAGAGGTGAAGGAATCAGGAGGAGCCCAGTGAAACAGCCTTTAAAACAATAACTACTTGAAGAGGCATTTTACAGTTTCCCTGGTTGAAGAACACCTAAACTTTTGAGCAGGACAAGCCTATTCAAAAGAAAACGTGGGTAAGAGAGGACATCATATCACATCACAACTGTGCAAAAACCATACTTCAAATAGGCATTGAAGTTTCCTTCTGTTCCAATGAGATTTTAATTCTAGCAGGAAAAAAATAAAAAAAAAAAGGAATCTATTTGTCTGTCATCCTTAGAGAAAAGTGTTAGAATGTATAAAAGTTCCATAAACAACTTTACATGACATCAATGCTGTTCAGCTGAACACCTCCAGATCTTTCAGTCCTGTTATAAAAAGAAAGACATCAGCTTTGGAAATGTGCATACTAAAGAAATGTGATGGCTGCGGATCCAGAAAACTATTTGTACACAATCAAGTTAGGTAATGGTGCAAAAAATTGCTCTATAAATCAATCAGCCCACTATACTTGTTTCATTAAGGGATAATATAACTCTGATATCCTTTCACTGAAGTTGGCTAAGCTCCTTATGCTTGATTCCTATCCAAATTTCTTTTAGCAGAACTCAGCATTTTAGAAACAAAGGAAAGGGGAAAAAAATCCGGTGCAGATGTACATTTTCATGATGCTTAATGCAGAACAGCAAGGTTGCAGTACATTAGTCATCGTGGCAAGCAGCCTGTGTGGAATATTAGCTAAACTTTGAAGAAAAGCTGTATTTGTTCTAAATGCCTCGATTGGTGCTCACAGAACATTTCCATAATCCAAAGGAAGTGTGAGAGTCATCATTAAGTCAGGGCATTGCTGGCAAACTTCTCCCTGTAGGTAAATTCGTGCTACTCCAACGGACAGTAATTTGTAGCCATACATCAGACCCGAAGTCAGTTTTTGCCTCATGCTGCCATCCTGATTTGTACAAATGTATTGGAAAGAGAAAAACAGCCACTGGTATTTCCTCGTCCATGGCAACACCTCATTCCTGACTCACCTCCTGCACATTCTTTGCTAGACCTTGCTAACGACCAACAACTCTTAGAGAAGGTGCTAAGCTCCCCCTCTGACTGTTCAGCTCAATGGGGTGACAGGAGATTTTGACCAAATGTGTGATCATGTCACATTCAAGATCACTCAGCTTTTGAGTGAGATGAGGTCATGTGGCTCCTTATAATCAGCTTGTATCAAGTTTAAAAGGGAGCATATAACTTTTCATGCATACAGTCATTAGTCATCTGATATATTAAAAACAAACACACCCTGAAAAATATCAGCTCCCCCTTAATCCTCTGCTTTGAAGATGGAAAGTACAATCCATCAAACTATTATCCTAGCGGCTGCTTTCTGAAGGGTAAGCCACAATACCCATTCTCAAGTGTTCAAAACTTGCACTGATACATACTGAGGAATTTCAATTTCAGCTTTTGCAAATATGAACAATCATCCAAACAAGCAATTGGTGTGATGATGCTTTTTGGGCTGCACAAGCTGACAGCTGTAAAGCAATTTCTGGCACCGATGTCGTGTTATTTTGCAAGTTAAAGAACAAGTTAGGTAAAATGCATGTCTTTAAACACTGTTTTCTTGATGCAGTTGTATTTCTACTCTAGTATTCACCTCTTTAGTCCATTTCCACCACACAGTTTTGTACATTTTTACTTTGTTCATTCTCTTACATTTAATCACTTGCATCCTGACTTGCCTTCTCTTTCATGCTGTGATGCATTCCTCCCTCTCTCTACATCATGATGGACTTTTTCTTCATCGATCTCCTGGTCTGGACATAGCTGCTTCACTGTCTTGACATGTTCCTATTTCAACCTACCAATAATTAGGTTCCACTTCATTTCAAGGAAGGTAAATCTACCTCTGAAGGGAGTTCTCCAAGTAGGAAACAGATTACACAACAGTTAGCAAAGTCCAGCCTATTCATCAGAGGCTCTGAACTGACTAGCAGTGCACTCCTTCCCATGCTCTCCACCACATGATGCAGAGAAATCTGGCCATCTCTGTTAACCAGAGGCCTATCTCCTACAGACAAGACCAATGCTATTTGTGTTCCACACATTCATTCATGAGCATCCAGATTCCTGCATCCATGTCCATGCTGCCTGGTTTGCATGGAACTCTCAGGTTTACAACCTATCCCATAAATCCACGCAGCTCTTTGAAGTGTATGGCCCTGATCCTCAGACTTCAAAGAGTATTCCAGTCTGAATAAACACATGCAGCCTAAATCAATCTCCTTGCACTCTGCAGTTTTACTGTAATAGAATATGTTTGATTTTTTTTAAGAGGTTTTTGGGTTTTGGTTTTGGGCTTGCTTTCATTTTTCTTTCCCCACTCCCCGTAGTGGAAGGCTCAGAAGCAGGTGTTTTACTGCCAAGAGGAATGAAAAGGCATTGCAGTTTTGCGTCCCCTCTACACCACGTCAGTCAGCATCAGAGTTCAGCTAGCAAAATCCTACCTGCTAACACAGCTACCAGAACTGCAATGACATGTGCCCATGTGCCTCAGGTTAGCCAGACAGGAGAAGGTTGGTGTGCAGGTGTAGCCATGGCTTACAGCTAACCACATCAAAAGCAATGTGAAGCAGCACTTGTTGCAAAAAAAAGGCAACCGGAGGGAAAGAGCTGACCACATAACATGGAGGATGGAAGTGAAAAAGGAAAGAAAGGCTGAAGCTATAAATATGCTGAGTTACAATCACATCACTTTCATTTTTCTTTTCCAGACCTTATTCAAATAGAAAATGTGTATATTGTGGAGTGGGCAGTGCACTGTGCCTTTCTCATCCCAGGAAAAGTGTTATGTCTATAATCTAATCAGCCATTTGGATAGTTAGGATACTGCCCTGTGTTTAGGCAGAAGCAGCTGGAGTGAAGATTAGATTGGTTCAAACCAGAACAGGGACAGCCTGTAATTACTCCAGTCCTCTGAGCCCAGGGCAGCTGCAGGATAGCTAGACAGCCACTCTCTGCCATCAGCAGGCAGATAAGTGATTTTTATTTTGGTTTCCATTTTCAGAATTAGATTGATCTTTGATTGACAAGCATCCAAACCCTCTGTATCAGCCTAGATCTGTCTGAAAGGGAGAGCAATTAGCTTGATGAAAAAAAGGTGCCTCCAATATAAGCAACCTAGACAAATAATTGAATATTCTAATTTCCAGCCAGGCAATTTTAGTCCAGGCTGAAGATATTAGCACCCAGGGAGTATACATAGCATGGGTGACTGCTTGATAAGGGAAGACCAAATCATAGAATGATTTGGACTGAAAGGGACCTTTAAAGGTCTCCTAGTCCTCCATATTCCCTGCAATAAGCACCAACATCTTAAATGAGGTCAGTTTGCTCAGAGGCCCTCTTTAAGAACTGAAAGGCCACAACAAGGTCTTTGCAGAGCCTTCTCTTCTTCATATTGAACTCCATCTCTCTCAGCTTTTCTTTGCATGAAGAAAATTTTGTAACCCTCCTCTGAACCTGCTCCATCAGGTCCATGTCCTTCCTGTGCTGAAGGCTCCAGGGCTTAACATGATACTCTAGATGGGGTTACACCAGAATGGAGCAGAGGGGAAGAATCATCTCCCTCAATCTGCTGAAGACATTTCTTTTGATGCAACCTAGGATACAGCTAGCATTCTAGACTGTGAGTGCCCTTTGCCAGTACCACCAGTACCTCAAATCCTTCTCCACAGAGTTGCTCACGATCTCATCTTCCCCCAGTCTGTATTGGTACTGGGGATATTTCTGACCAGGGTGCAGGACTTTGCACTTGGCCTTTTTGAATCTCATGAGGTTCATATGGGCCCATGTCTCAAGACTGTCCAGGTCCCCGTGGATAGAATCCTGTCCCTCAGTTGAGTCAAATGTATCACTCATCTTGGTGTCATTTGCAAACCCACTGAGGTGCATATCTTTCCAAGGCAACCTTTGAATCAAGAAGACAACAAATTGGTCTTGTAGACTAACAACAGGTATAAGGGTTTGAAATAGTCCATGAAGAGAATAAGTAGCTTAAAATTTCATACCTAAAAGAAAGGTTTGGCAACCTACTAGGATCAAAAAAGACTGACTTTACAGAAACAGTTTCAGAGTGGGAATGAAAAAAATAATCAAAAGGGTCTTAATTTCCTTTTACAGCTCAACAGCCGGAATCTGTACAGACAAAATGCATCCAGAGCACAATGGCCAGAGGAAGAGGTGCTGAGTTTGTAAATTAAGTTAGTGTGGAAACCTTTTCTTACAACATGTTTTTTTCAAAGTGAACAGGAAGGACAAAGAACAGGATAAATGTGTTTTACAAAGGCTAGGAACATATATAACAAGATTGTTGTATTAGAAACATATGTTGAGGGGAAACTATGATTACATAGGGATGACAGAGACTTGGTTAAATCAAGCTATCAGCTGGGAGATAAAATTACCAACATATAAAGTTTGCAGATGGGTGAGGTAAAACAAAAGTAATGAGGGAGGGAGCAATTTGTGTGTTGGGAGAATACTGAATAAACAGAAATAAATGATGCTGAGATTTTGGCTGACACAACAGGGACTCTTTGAAGCAAACTGAAGAACGAGATATGGAAAAAGTTAGTCCTTGGAGCTTGCCAGAGACCTTCAGAAGAGAATGAGAAAGTATATCAGAAAATGTTTTTACAGACGAAGGAAATCTGTATCAAACTCAGTGTAATCATCATGTTAGGAGTCCAATTGCCTAGATATTTCCTAGGAAAATATTAGTGGGTAAAATTAGGAAGGAAGCCTGATTATGAAAGTAATACAGAATTTCTTCCTGTACAGGAAAAGGAGAATGTGGATATAGTGACTAGAAATAAAGCAGATATGATGAAGGCAGTGAAAGCTGGGGAGAACAGCACAATAATTAGTACAATATCCAGGCTGAAATACCATTAAGATTGTAAAAAGCTAAGTATCCATTGTATGTTAGTAAAATCAGACTGAATAAATTAAAAGTAGCTGAAAGAATTCATCTCTGCCAAGAGAAATTCAGAAACACACCTGACATATATTTAAGAAGGATATATTAAAAATGGGAATAATATATCAGGAATGAAGACAGAACCAGCACTGCAGTGGTGTCAGTGCAGTATGATGTAGTATCTATCCCATTCACAGAACAAGTAAAGAAGACTTTTCTTTCCACTAGTGCAAGTTTCCAACATCTTAATTGACCAAGCAGCTTGTGGACATCTGTTACCCCTGCTGAAAGAAAAGTGGGAGAAGGGACTGGTGTCAAAGGGAAGAGACTGAGTGTGAAGAGGGAAATGACAAACGGCTAAATACAAGTATCCCATATCTTCCTGCTTCTAGGGGATGAGGTTCACAAATGAGCTTGTGTGCCACGCACAAAGCCTAGTAGTGATCTGCCACTCAACCTTACAGGTGAGCACTCATGTCAGATATGAGGATCCTGGGTTCAAAACTGCATTTTGTCTAATAGAGGTGGACTCAGGAAACTACTTTTTCATGAGCAACCAGGTAGCCTGGAGCAGAGTGCCCTTTTTCTATTCTGAAGATGTTGCAATCCTATCAGTGATACAGAAGATACTGTTTGTTGAGCACTGGCTATTAGAAGCATGGTAGGACTGAGGAGTCCCAGGACAACATTAGGACAACATTCCAGTGCATGGAATTATTTCAACCGGAGATGTTGAGGCACTCCTAAATTTTCTATTGACTCTCAGCTAGTGCCCTATGTTCTCTGGAGAGAAGAAAATAAATTCAAGCTGTTATTCCAAATGTGAAGTCATACCTGTCACACCTGGGTCATGCTCCTTAGCTTTCCAGCAAAAGCTTCCTTCTTCACCTTTGCACTGGCTGGGTTGCTGCTGAAGAGGAGGCTCAGGGGTGACCTCATTGCTGTCTACAACTACCTGAAGAGAGGCTGTAGCCAGGTGGGGATTGGTCTTTTCTCCCAGGCAACCAGCAATAGAACATGGGGACACAGTCTCAAGTTGTGCTGGAGGAGATATAGGGTGGATATTAGAAGGAAGTTCTTCCCAGAGAGAGTGATTTACCATTGGAATGGGCTGCCCAGGGAGGTGGTGGAGTCACCATCCCTGAAGGTGTTGAAGAAAAGACTGGATGAGGCAGTTAGTGCCATGGTCTAGTTGACTGGATAGGGCTGGGTGATAGGTTGAACTGGATGATCTTAGAAGTCTCTTCCAACCAGGTTGATTCTATGACTCTATGATTCTTCCTTTTTTCATAGCTCTACTTTTATTTAAACTAACAAACAAATGCACTGCATATTCCACTAGAACTAGTTTATTTTGTTGGTTCTTTTGATGGTCTGTGGTATGTTAATATGTACAAAACTCTTCTGTTTCACGTTATCCCAGACTACTTCTTTGCTCTCAAGATTGCCACAAAATAATAAAATGGCCAGAAATTAATTCCACCCTCTGGCTGCCATCACCTTTATGTGAGGAAACTACTTTTTCCCCATTTTTATTCAATGTTTGGAGCCAACACAATTGTGCTGATCTGCTCAGCCAAAATCACTTTGCATTCCTGTCTAGGCACAGGACTAGATTTTGTCTGAGGCAACCATTTCTAGAGTCACAAGGGATCCAGAGAAGGACAGATACTCTGATGATTTCCCATGTGAAAGGAGTATGCTTCTCCCTCAGAAACAAACAGGACTCTTTGGGGTAAAATTATTCTACAAGAATGGTCAGCTTCATGGAAAGCAACAGCTGGGCAATCAGGAAATTTAAGTACACAAGAATATTCACACATGCAGAGATTAAAAGCTAGGCTGAAACTTTATTAACTACCATTCTTAGTCATAGCTATAGGAACCACGGTCATATATCTCAAAATTCTTCGTTGTGTATTAATTTACCCCTCTTAACTTTCTCATTTGGCTCATTTGTTAGCTGCTGTCCAGTTTTGCAGAGCTGGCTTATTGGCAACTGCACTATTTGTACAATTGACCATTATACAGACTTTAAACCAAAAAAAAAAATACATTAATGTGACTTGTATTGATCTATTAAGTCAATTTCCATTTGGTTCCATCCCCATCTGTACTTTGGATCAGTAAATTCTACGTGTTCATTTACTTCCCATCTCAGCACTTTTCAGTTAAAATCAGTTAGAACTTTTGGCTTACTAAACAGCTTCCAAAGGTCTCAAAGTGATCACCAGGCTGAGTACTACTACACAAATTCTACACAGACACTACTAAATACTATGGGGGGGAAAAAAAGAGTATTCAACTACTTCCTTCTAATGAAAAAAATATCTTAGGAGAAAAGAGAAAGAAGAGACAGATAAGCAACACAGGGCACAGCATGACTGCCTGGATTGATTATATTTGTGTGGCGGTGAAGTGTGAGAACATGGCAGTGTTTGTGCATCTCTTTTCACACAGCAAAGGGTTCAGACTTTCTCCTGCTGGAACAGTGCTAAGAAACAAGAGTATCAGTAGTGTTCTTATTCTCTGGTGATAAATGTTGAGGTTACTCTAAGGATTACTCTAAGGTTACTCTAAAGATTAAAGAATGCTTTCAATGCTTTCATGCTCTTTGACATTCATGGCCGAGTGTTAGAAAGCTGGTCTCACAGCTGTTTTCCTCCAGCTTTCTGATATTCACACACATCTCTCCTTTCCTTCATAGCAGCCTCACAGCCATGTGCAACAGACTCCTAGCAGCAAGCTCTGGTTCCTGCTGTGTAACTATCCAAACAGGAAAGGTCTGAGGAACATTTTAAATGGATACTGCTGAAATTCATAATGACTGTAAAAGACTCTGGCTAGAATTATTTATGATCGTACCTGTGCAGGGAATGTCACCAGCCCCTTTTTCAAACACCTCTTAGCACTGAGCCAAAACATTGATAAAGAAAAACCAAACTGTGCTGGTTTGAGGCTAATTGGAATATTTTACTGAGAGAAATTAAATCTACTGTGAGAAGAAAGAAAAAACCCACCAATACCCTGTATCACTCATTCTTCTGCTGAGAAATGCAACTAGGCAAGCTCTAGATAAGATACTCACTTCTCACACACACTTCTCAGTTAGTTTGGAGTTCTGCTCCTTCTCTCTGGAGGTCTGTGTGTGTGTGCTTGCATCTGCCCTAACTCTAATCTGACCTAACCCTTTATTTCCCGTAGCTTTCTTGTCGTCTTTTTGACATCTCACCTCAGATCTCTCCAGATTTATCACGTGAGATATACAGGGATTGATCTGGTTATTTCTGAAGGGAGGGAAAGAGAGGGGAGAGAGGTCTGGGTCCTGAGCCCCCTGGCAGTCTGATTTCTGGGAGGGGGATTGTGTTTCTGTATTACTTTTAACTTGTATATAACTGTATATACAATATGTATTACTTTTAACTTGTATGTAATATTTGTGTATACTGTACATATATCTGCTTGTAAATCGTGCTAAGCTGTGAATGTATCTTCATTCCTTAACTTCCAGCTGTCTGAGTCTAGTCTGGGTGATTTCATTGCAGGAGTGGGAGGGTAACTCCCAAATCACCACACCAAACAAAAAACAAAAAGGAAAAACTTCCAGGTCAGTTCTTGAGCATCTGAGTAACTCCTTGTGTATAATCATTGTATTCTTACAGGGCAGCACTGCCATTCACTCACTTTCTTCTAGAAGGGGAAATGGCAAAAAGATTGCAGAGAATAACCTCTGTAAAAACAAGGATTTTGTCAGGGGTAGTTGGCTGGTCTTCTGCCTGAAAAACAGCAGGTATAGACTTCTTTAAGACTCTGTTCCTTATCCCCAAACAAGTACAAAACACTGACACAGGCGCTCCCCAAGCTCTGAGCACCAGCACATTTGGCAGTGTCTGAGTCACAGCACCACACTGCAATCTGCCTGAGTAGACCTGTTCTCCCACATGGACCCTACTGAAGTTAACAAGACTCCAAACAGTCTGCAAGAAAGTTCATGAGGACATCAGAACCTTAATTATTCCCAGCATTGCCGTATATTTATATTCTGAAGTCAAACTGAACTTCATTTTCTGCTTACATTTAAGTGTGGAAATTAATCATTTGGGATTGTAATTACACATATGATGCTTGGGGAAATTATAATAACATCCAAAGTACCACATCTTTAGCCTGCATTTTGGTTTAGACTTGTTAGATAATGCTTAATGAAGCGTTTTACATCCTATTAAAGCTCTACAGCACACACTACCACCTATTAAAAACTGCTTAGAGTCAGTAGCTAAGTGCAGTTTAAACTCAGATACTTTTATGAAATATAAACATATTGTATCATTTTCCTACATGTTAGCATTAAAGTAACATTAGAGGAAGAGCTCTTAGCATTTGATGCTGTGTTCACAGTAATAACTGCTGGTGGTAAAATACACTAGCTGGGGATAAGGTAGCATTTGTGTACTGCTATACTGGTGTTAGAAGAAGTTTTTTATACGTGACTGAAATAAATAAATGCAATACTTCTTTAATATAATGCACCTGGAAGCAACTTCCATTCATAAATTATTGTAGTGTGTTGACCCAGGCTGGATGCCAAGTGCCCACCAAAGCTGCTCTATCACTCACTTTCTCAGCTGGAGAGAAAAGTCACAAAGGGCTCAGAGGTTGAGACAGGGACAAAGGGCTTCACTCAGCAGTTACCATCACGGGCAAAACAAACTCAGCTTTGGGGAAGAAGTAGTTTAATTTATTGCCAAGCAAGACAGAGTGAGGTAATGAGAAATAAATCTAAATCTTAAAAATCCCCCTTGACCCCACCCCTCCCTTCTTCCCAGGCTCAACTTGGCTCCTGAGATCTCTATCTCCTCCCCCCAAAAAGCGGCTTAAGGGGGACAAGGAGTGAGGGTTGAAGTCAGTTAATCACATGTTGTTTCTGCTTCTCCTTCCACCTCAGGAGGAGGACTCCTCACATTCTTGCCCTGCTCTATCGTGGGGTCACTCCCATGGGAGGCAGACCTCCATGAACTTCTCCAACATGAATGCTTCCCACGGGCAACAGTTCACAAACTGCTCCTGTGGATCCTTTCCATGGTGTGTAGTCCTTCAGGACAGACTGTTTCAGCTTGGATTCTCCACAGGGTCACACGTCCTGCCAGCAAACCTGCTCCAGCATGGGTTCCTCTCTCTCCATGGGGCTACATGTCCTGGTAGGATTTTCATAGAATCATAGAATCATAGAATGGTTTAGGTTGGAAGGGACCTCAAGGATCATCCAGCTCCAACCCCCTGCCATAGGCAGGGACACCTCCCACTAGAGCAGGCTGCTCAAGGCCTCATCCAGCCTGGCTTTAAATGCCTCCAGGGAGGAAGCATCCACAACCTCCCTGGGCAACCTGTTCCAGTGTCTTACCACCCTCACTGTAAAGAACTTCCTCCTAACATCCAGTCTAAATCTCCCCTCTGCCAGCTTAAACCCATTCCCCCTCGTCCTGACATTACCAGACCTTGTCAATAGTCCCTCCCCAGCCTTCCTGTAGGCTCCCTTCAGATACTGGAAAGCCACATTTTGCTTTCCAGATACTGGAAAGCCACATTTTGCTCCAGTGCAGGTCACAACTTCCTTTGGGCATCCATCTGCTGTAGTGTGAGGTGTTCCACAGCCTGCAGCCGTGTTTCTGCTCCACCTATTTCCAAACATTTCAGTTAGAAGCAGATCACTAACCCAGCAAGTTTCACTCTCAATTAAAATTGTAAGCAACTACAACTAAGTTCTTAAAGTGTGGTGATAACTATAGATATTCTGACATATATGTGTCTATTCTGCTGGGGAAAAAATAAGAGAAAGAAAACATAAAAGGTTACTACAATTGTAGCCAAAAATGGCAGAAATCCTTGCCTTAACCATCACAAAGACCTCTAAGTAAAATTCTGAAGCTCTACAGACAGCACCTGCTGCCTGTAGTAAAAATGAATTATCAAATGGTTCCAAATAGATCAAGTAGCTTCAGGTAGGAGGCAAAGAGCTGGCAAATGATTCTCTACAATGTAAGACCTATACTATCATAGTATCATAGTATCATAGTATCATCAGGGTTGGAAGAGACCTCACAGATCATCAAGTCCAACCCTTCACCACAGAGCTCAAGACTAGACCATGGCACCAAGTGCCACGTCCAATCCTGCCTTGAACAGCTCCAGGGACGGCGACTCCACCACCTCCCTGGGCAGCCCATTCCAGTAGCCAATGACTCTCTCACTGAAGAATTTTCTCCTCACCTCGAGCCTAAACTTCCCCCGGCGCAGCCTGAGGCTGTGTCCTCTCGTTCTGGCGCTGGCCACCTGAGAGAAGAGAGCAACCTCCCCCTGGCCACAACCACCCCTCAGGTAGTTGTAGAGGTACTGAGGTGATAAACTATGATGTTCATTTCTTCATACAAACGAATCCCCATTTCATTGAGGACTTGAGCCAGAGTATTGCATAGAAGTCCCCAAAGATCAACCTGTCCATATATAATAAGAATTTATGAGATTAAACCTAGAAAAGTAGAGCTCAGAAAGATCGTTTTATAAGTGAAATGACACCAAAGCACTGAAATAAAGAGAACACTTAGGGTTCTTAGACACAATATGCTTCAGAAACATGGGAGTGTGCATCTCCTCTGCCCTCAAGAGATTAACATGAAGGTGACTGCAGTGTAGGCACCCCTTAAAAATCGTAATCAAACTGTTGATTCTTCCAGTCTCATATCTTCTCTCCAGCAAAGCCAGTACCTGCTGCAGCAGAGGAAAGCAAAAACTTACAGAATGTTTAATGAGGATCCTAATGAGGTTTCATCTGTAATAGCTGGCAGCAGAATAGAAAAGTCTCAAATCAAAGGAAGTGCTGTTACAGAACTCTTAATGAAGACAGAAGGAGGGTGGTTTTGTGTTTAATCTCTCTGTCAAAAATGTTGTCTGCTTCAGAATATTTGTATGACTCTTTGACCATTCAGATTGCAGCAGTCGTTTAATTGTATCTGCCCCTTGTTCCTTTGCATTTCTTCTACAGTGACACTGCCATCGAATTGAAGTAAAAATGCACTGAAGCACTTAGATGCAAAGCTCAGGAATCAAAGCTTCAGGCTGATGGAAGTGATCCAGCTGGCTGCATCTCATTACATGTTTAGAGAACGAGAGTGTTTAGGGTTTGGTTTAGGCAAGGTTTTGGTAGTGAAGAGGCTACAGGAGTGGTTGCTGTGAGAAGCTACTGGAAGCTTCCTCTGTGTCTATGTGCTAGTTTGAGCCTAGCTAGCATGTTTTGGTGAGAAGAACTAGATGATAGGCTGTGAAATGAAAACAATGGTGAGGTCTACTTCCCTCACAGTCTTGCTGGGATGTGTAAAGAAGAAAGGCAAAACAAAGATTAGGGCACTTGCTTCTTCTCTTCGCTGGGGAGCTTTGCCTGCTGGGGAGAAGCTGAGGCTGCTGGCTGGACTCCATCTTGCTCTCTAACCTCACCCTCCTTTGCTGGGCTGCTTCACCTTGCTTTTTAACCCTTCTGGCCGAACCTCCATTCTTCCTTAGGACTGGGGTAAGGTTGAGAGGGGTAGGGGAAGGTGAGGGGTGGTTGAGAGCCCCTCCTGGGCACTCAGGTTTCTGGGAGGGGACTTGTGTCTGTATTACCTTTTTACCTTGTATATTTCTGTCTATAACTGTATATACTGTAACTATCTGCTTGTAAATTGTGCCAGCTGTAAATATAAGCTTCATTCAAATTTCCAGAGCCAGCTGAGTCTAGTCTGGGTGATTTCTAAAAGTGGGGGGGGGCGGGGGACACCCAATAATACCAGCTGGTTCCAAGATGGACCAAGCATTGGTCAAGTTCATTTGGGCAATTTTTTCTGTTATTCTGTTTTTAAAGCTTCTGTGTCACATTACTTTTTCTTTTCATTGCCTTCACCATCACTTTAGTCTTTCAACCAATAACCCTTTCGTCCTTTACCCTGCATTTCTCTAAAGGGTTGAATCCTCAGTATTATCCCTTTTCACCACCATTACTACTGCTTCTTTCATGTTCACTGTTGCTAAATTCCTGCACTTGATAAGGTTAAAATTTGCATGCACCTTCCTCCTTGTACTACCTGAAGGGAGGCTGCAGCCAGGTGGGGGTTGGTCTCTTCTCCCAGGCAACCAACAACAGAACAAGGGGACACAGTCTCAAGTTGTGCCAGGGGAAGTATAGGCTGGATGTTAGGAGGAAGTTCTTGCCAGAGAGAGTGATTGGCATTGGAATGGGCTGCCTAGAGAGGTGGTGGAGTCACTGTCCCTGGAGGTGTTCAGGAAAAGCCTGGATGAGGCACTTAGTGCCATGGTCTGGTTGACTGGATAGGGCTGGGTGCTAGGTTGGACTGGATGATCTTGGAGGTCTCTTCCAACCTGGTTGACTCTGTTCTATTCTATTCTACTTCAGTTGTTCCAAATGCTAAAATGAGATTACACCTGAATCGTATATTTAACTATTTTCATTGGGTTTTTTTTATTCTTTCTTATTCACAAAATGAGAACCAGAATGAGATCCCTATAAAATCATCCAATCCTTCTCCTGGAAAAGAGAGAGACTGGGAGTACAATGTTATCACATTCAGCATTGGTGAGCATTAACTTTCAGGATTAGTTCTTGCAGATTATATCTGCCAGTATCTTGGAGCATTTGCAATGCCAGATTTTTGAGGCAATCTTGAACTGCCCCTTTACATAATGATACCATCACAGAAGAATTATCAAAATGTGGCTCAGCATTGCAGGAAGAATTTACTGTGGCCCTTAAAGAAGGTCATTCATATTTTTGTCAGGAATGACAATTTTCCATTTTCTCTCTCCTTTCATTGTCTCCACATTAGAAGCTTTATTAGAAAACACATAATCCTTAGAGAAACAGGTTTCAGTTGCTGCTAATGGTCTGCCTGCTCGTTTGATTCAGCTCATTTATGCACAACAACTGCCTCATACAAAAACATGAAATCCCTGATGGACAGAGGAAAGCATATGTCACACGTAGACTTCTAGTCTCTCTCTCTCTCTCAAGTAATAAGGTAGAATACATACAGGAGGCCTTTTATGTCTTCAACAACATAATTCACTTGCATTAGTTTTGTTTGGCATGCTTTTCACAGGGTAAAGAAAGTATGTAGATGCTCAAAGATTAAACCAAAATGATCCCAAAATAATGGAAATAAAAACCTGGTAAGCTCAGAATTTTCCCATGTGAACAGTGAGGATCTGCTCTTTTCCTCTGTCCCTTTCATATGTGCAGACTGGCACAGCTATGAACTAGCTATGCTCATAGAATGAAATGTGGAGAGTGGTGCTTTTCAGAGGTATCAACCTCAGCTGGACTGGCTTCCCTGGCTACCAATCACTAAGTCAGAAAATGAAACTCACCACTGTCCCAGAATATCCAACAAGAGATGTTCTCTGCATTTAACTGGTAGATGTACACTGCATGGCTCATCAACTGGGTGCTTCCCCAAGGAAACCCGACCTAGCTGCACACAGAATCATAGAATCATAGAATGGTTTAGGTTGGAAGGGACCTCAAGGATCATCCAGCTCCAACCCCTGCCATAGGCAGGGACACCTCCCACTAGAGCAGGCTGCTCAAGGCCTCATCCAGCCTGGCCTTAAACACCTCCAGGGAGGAAGCATCCACAACCTCCCTGGGCAACCCGTTCCAGTGTCTCACCACCCTCACTGTAAAGAACTTCCTCCTAACATCCAGTCTAAATCTCCCCTCTTCCAGCTTAAACCCATTCCCCCTCATCCTGACATTACCAGACCTTGTCAATAGTCCCTCCCCAGCCTTCCTGTAGGTTCCCTTCAGATACTGGAAAGCCCTGCTCACTGCTGGGGAGTTGGACCAGATGACCCTTAAAGGTTCCTTCCAACCCAAGTTATTCTATGAGACCAAGCAATCTAAAGCCTGTTTTATCTGTCTCTCCACAGTTTGGGTAGTGATCTGAAGGTAAATTGTGCTTCTGACCTATGTAAAGAAAAGCTTACTAAGAGAAACCTCCACTTTTGTTGGCCCAGATGTTGTGAAGCACTGATAAATATTCAAGCAGGGTGTCTGGGAGAAGGTTACTCATCTGGATGAGTATTCCCAAGGGCCTTGAAGGAAAATACAACTTTACTGTTCAACTACAGATCCACACAAAAAAAAGGATTCATAAACGTCTGATATACCAGGAAGGCTGATAAATTAACTAAGGTATTTGTCACAGTTTCACTATTATATGATGACATTTTTTGAGACAAGATACAGTAGTAGCTTAATTGGGATAAATTGTCCAACATAGCTGGAAATAGAAGCTCAAGGAGAAATGTGTTTCCTGACTGAACTCTTTGGATTAGAAGAAAGAGGAAGGCACAAAAGCTGCCTGTAAAGAGAAGGATTTATAATGATTACTTTGCTTTCTTCCTGGGAAACATTCTTAACTTTTAAAATTAGGATTGTAGACACTTTGACCCTTTTTGTCTAAGTAACTGCTCTGCTGAACACACACTGATAGATAAAACTATTTTAATGATAATTAAGTTCCACATTTAATAACAGAGCTATCTTAATTTTAACTTTGAGTTTGTTTTTTGAGTAAGCCAAGTGTTTAAGTTAATACAGCCAACAACTTGTGAGAAGTCAGTGGAAACAATCATTTCATGCTTATGATGCCTTCAGTTTTATTTCATGCAGCTTGGAGTCACAGTTTCTGCTTTATGACAGCTTAAGTGTGACACGGCCTCAGAACTTCTGTATCACATCAGCAAAATTGTATCTATTAGTTTAAATTATGGAATCATAGAATAATTTGGGTTAGAAAGGACTTCCAGACCTTTCATTCAGACCAACCTCTTCTTCGTATTTTAACCCACTAGCTGTTCAAATAGTCTGTTATTTTTCTCAAGAAGACTGTGTGTCTTGGAATCTTTCAGGGAGGATAGGCACAGATTGAAACACAAAAGGTTCCCTCCAAACATCAGGAAACTGTGCTGACTGAGCAGTGGCACGAGTTGCCTGGAGCTGCTGTGTGGTCTTTGTCCTTGGAGATACTTCAGAACCATCTGGATACGTTCCTGGGCAACTGTCTTAGAGTGGCTTTGCTCAGGCATTGGTATTGGACTATATGACCTCCAGAGGTCCTTTCCAGCCTCAGCCATCCTATGACTCTTTGAGTCTGTGATTCTGGATGCCAGAAGGCTAGAGAGCAGGAAAGGAAAGATCCTAGTAACTTTGAAGTTATCCATACTCTAAGCAGAAGATTGGCACAGATGAACTCCATAGAGCACAAAATCAAATAGATTTCCAGTTTTGCTTCTTGCAGCCTTAGCATGTTGAAGTGGCTGTAGGGGGGAAGGGGATCTGGTAAGGGTGGAGTCCACTACAAAATAAGAAGCAGGAGTTTGTGTGTAGAAGTAAGGTGAGGAAGAAGAGAGGAGAACTAGAAGGTGGTCCTTTGAACAGGGCTTTTGTTGCAGGTGCCTGACTTTGTCATGTGGTCTGAGAAAATTGTGCTTTGCTGGTGGCTGTGCAAGGTGCTACTGGTGTGCATTCTGTTCCGTTTCTCAAAAGAAGATCTTTGTTTAGTGCAAGTAAAAGAGTTATGTGCATCTGCCACCATATGCCACAGAGAAAGCTGGCAGCTGTAGTTTAGCCTTAAAAGACAACAGAAAATAAAGAGCAGCTCTTCTTGCTTGTTTTGTTTTTCTATGTCCTTTATTTTTCTTATTCTACCTGATGTACTTGATTCATTCACAGTGTGCAGTCTGAAAAGTACCATGAAGTTGCCAAACATATCCAATCTCTCTGTTGAATGAGAAGTCTCAATGACTACTTATTTCCCTTCCTCACAGAGCCCTCTTTGCCTTCAGGTATTCTGAGATACATGGTTTAATTCAGGTGCTTTCTATTTTATTATTTCCAATGCATTAATCATAGTAAAGCCTGGGTGAGTGTTACATGGGAATTAGTCATCTCCTGTTCCACGGTTCACCAGTAATTTGAGCTGTCTGTCTCTCAGACTGATTTAAGAAAGTATCTAATTATCCTAGGAAAATTTCTTTGAAAACATATGAATGGATTTTTTTCAGTTCATTAAAACTCTGCTGTGATTTCTTTAGATGTAATTCATCCAGTAGATAATTGCAATCTATATTTAAATAATGTAAATCTTTAGAGTTGATGGAACTTTATCCTTCTGCTGGAAATTGCTGAATACATCCCAGACGCTCTTACAGAAGCCTTCTCTAGTTTATTAAGGCTCATCTTTTCAGGCTGTCTTCAGAGACAATGGAGAGGTAGACATCCAATGAAAAGTCAGATGAGGAGGCTTCCTTAGGTGGTCTGATCACCCACTACATTGGAAGTTTGATATCTCTGCTCTTCTTTTGATAATAAGCTCAGACATTTAAGGCAGCTGATTCAGACGTTAAACCTGCAGAGATACTTACAGAGATACCTACAGAGATACAATGGAATCTCTTGTGATCTCCTGGGTCTGGGTGAGTACTTGCATCTGAGGTATCCTACAACATCTGTGGATGCATGATCTTGTGTATTATACATGAAAAATCTCAGAGGAAGTTATTAGGTTCCTCGTTTGGGCCAATATTCATTGTCCTTATTGTGTATGCTTCAATCCATTTTGTTGCCACCTTCTTAAATTCTGTGGCTGACTGAGCCATTGAGGTGAACAGTAGCATGGTTAAAATGATGAGAAATAAAGGAATTCAGAAAATTCAGAGCCTTACTGTGGAGGATGATCTAAACCCACAGAGCCCCATTATGTCTAGAGTGGGTGCCAGGTCAAAGGCAGCAGGTATGACAGTATGAAAAGGTGATCTCGTTAGCAATACTCAAAAACATAGGTAACAAATTAGAGGTCATGATCTCAAAAGGTAGAAGCTCTAAAAGCATGGTATTTTTAGTCCCAAAATGGTAATTGCTGGCCTAGAACAGTCCAAACATCACTAAGAGACTCTCCCCCCCCCTCCCAAAAAAGGAGAAAGACATCTAAAGNGGAAAGAAACCCTTTGATCTCAGCCCACTGTGTCTCTGCACATATACTCAGAGGAAAACAAGGGACTGAGCCAGCAGGGCAAGAAAACAGGCAGAAATCCACTATGGACATCAATGAACACAGACCAACTATTTCCAAATGGGAAAGCTGAATAGGTAATCTTCATGGGAGATAGAAAGCCTCCATAATGAGTTGTAAGTGGGTCAAATTTTAACCAGTTAATCAATACAGGCATAAATCAGTCTCTTTCCAGGAGGATAAAGGTGACTGCTCTGCAACATTTACTCCTGATGGCATGGGGAAACCAGAAAATTAAGCAAGAGGAGATTGTTTGCTATCCAGAAGTCTCAGAGAGGCTACCAAGGGCAGACTTGGACTCTGCTACACCTTGGCCTGTGTGGCATGAGTGGGTTTATGTACCCTTCTCTGGGATATTGTCTTTTACTTCTCTCATCTTGTCAGTAGTTGAGATCATCTCCCTCACTTGAAGTGTGCCAGTTCCGATCTGACTCCAGTTATATTCAAATAGAGTACCTGGGACCCAGTGGAATAAGCATGTTGAAGCCTTTTTTAAAAGCAAATAAATAAGCACATCTGTTAGAGAGCCTTAGAAGTCATGTGCCGTGCCACTGGTGCTCAGGGTACACACGCCGTGCCACTGGTGCTCAGGGTACACACACCTTGCTACTGGTGCTCAGGGTACACACACCTTGCCACTGGTGCTCAGGGTGCACACGCCGTGCCACTGGTGCTCAGGGTGCACACGCCGTGCCACTGGTGCTCAGGGTACACACACCTTGCCACTGGTGCTCAGGGTGCACACACCTTGCCACTGGTGCTCAAGGTGCACACACCTTGCCACTGGTGCTCAGGGTACACACGCCGTGCCACTGGTGCTCAGGGTACACACACCTTGCCACTGGTGCTCAGGGTACACACGCCGTGCCACTGGTGCTCAGGGTACACACGCCGTGCCACTGGTGCTCAGGGTGCACACACCGTGCCACTGGTGCTCAGGGTGCACACACCTTGCCACTGGTGCTCAGGGTACACACGCCGTGCCACTGGTGCTCAGGGTACACACGCCGTGCCACTGGTGCTCAGGGTGCACACACCGTACCACTGGTGCTCAGGGTGCACACACCGTACCACTGGTGCTCAGGGTGCACACACCTTGCCAAACTCATGCCCTCTGGGTAGCTTTGCACAAAGACCAAACAGAGTAAAATAGTAAGTGATATAATAATAATCCCTTGTGAGGAGTGATTCTGAGTCTGCCCAGCACCTAGACACAAGAGGGGATGTCAGATCCTCAATCTTCCAGAAGACTTTAAAAATAGCAACGCAGATCAATGCTTTTGTATTAAATTGTACTTAAGAATAAGCAAAGTGTTTCAGGAAGCTGTCAGAGTGAGAGACTTGGGATATTCATTCTTAGGGCTGACTGACATTTCTTTTAAGATCCTGTGAAGGTCTATTTGTGCTGTTGTTCTTGATGGGGTTTTGTTGTTCTTGTTTTGTTAGGAAATATTTTTCATTCAGAGCTATCCTTTAGTTTTGCTTTGTTTGTTTTGTTTTTTACTGTTCAGCTGCATGGCAATAAATCATGTTATTACTGGAAAATGCAAACAAGTTTTATCTCACATAATAAATCTTTTTTGTCTCAGCATAATAAATCTTCGCTAAAATACAGATTTGTTTTTTAACGTAATGATTCCATGTTTGAAAAATGTTAAGGTTATGACAAAAAAAAAATCAACAAAAGCCAGGAAATTCGAAGTTAACGTTGAATTGTGTCCATAAAGCACCTCATTAAGCCCAGTATTTTTTTTTTTGGCCCATATGGAATCATACCATTTCCAGAGACATATGGAATTGTTCATAATAAAAGGACATACTAAGCGCAGACTCAGCGGATGTCCCTGATCCAACCAAAAAAACAATCCCAGTGTTGATATGCTCTGTAATCCACGAAAGGTGGTTCCACCTGGATGTAAGCAATTGTGAGGGATTATGCAAAGTTAATAATCTGTATTAATTTTGGTATCCAGGTGAGAATAGAATAGAATAGAATAGCATAGAATAGAATAGAATCAACCAGGTTGGAAAAGACCTCCAAGATCATCCAGTCCAACCTATCACCCAGCCCTATCCAGTCAACCAGACCATGGCACTAAGTCCCTCATCCAGGCTTTCCTTGAACACCTCCAGGGATGGTGACTCCACCACCTCCCTGGGCAGCTGATTGTTAATAACTATGAAAACTGCTTATTAATGTTAAAACTCACCAGAAAACTTATTCACAGGTTCGAAAATGCACAGGTTGGACATTTACACATGCAGGGAACAGGCAAAACTAGATCACTTATTTCTTCAAGTGGCAAACACAAATATACTGGAAGAGGCTTTTAAACATTTACTCACAAAGTATAAATCAAACAGTACCAAAGCACATTGAACTCTCGTCTTGTTGGCCGCAGAGACTTGATTCTTCCCAGGCTTCTGGGGAAAGAAGGCAGACAATCTCTGACCTTGTCTCCTGGCTCCCCTGGATGATCTGTGTTTCTCCAGGACTTCTAGGCTTAGCAGGAGACTTTCAGGTGCAGGCAGGATGTCCTGTGATGTGCAATCTCAGCACAGTGTCTGTCTGGCTATGCAGGCTGATGGCACGCAGGCATTTAGAGTCTGATCCTGGTAAGCTCTCCAGGCAAATTCTGGATGCAAAATGAGGCGGCAGCAGGAGCCCATGCTACCTGCTTATCCCTTTTACCAATATCCAGCCTGAGACTAATGGGGTATTGGACATAGATTGGCCAATCAGAATGACACTTTGCCAAGCTTCGCCCTGTTAGACAAAGCCTAAAGGATGTGGACAGGAGCTCCACGGGAGGACAAACCATCTGTCTCATCCATTGAGCAGTGGATGGAAAAGATGAGGTGTAATTCACATGGGCACAGTGGAACACCTGAGAGCATTTCTATACAAAAGAAAAAGCAAACAGGCAGAAGCAGGAGAAGGAGATAAAGCTCATACCACAGTTGGAGAGTGTGGATAACCAAACCCCACTGAACATTCCTGGAGACCAGGAAACTTCAAGCAAAGGGGATTACAGGGCTTTGAACTGGATGGCTATTGAAGAAAAAAAGGAGAGAAACTATTTTTGTGGCAACAGCTCTGAAAGCAGCTATTAGTGACCTCTTTTTAAAAACCTGGGAACACTTCAAATGTCACCTTCCCATGAAACTTCTCTCTGGGCCTTGCCTACTGGAGTCTGGTTTTAGAGGTGTTTATAAGATTCTCTAGGGGGGCTCAAACATAATATGCTGAGCAATTACATTCTGATTATCAAGATTCACTAAGATGTTTTAAATCAGGAGCCCCAAAACTGAAACATCCAATGTCATCAGGCACTTTGAAAATCTGGGTCATCTTTGTCCCTGTCTTCTCCCATCACCAGCTAGAACTCCCTCTCATCTATAGCCCTTTTGAACTTTTTCTCCCCAGCTAAGAGAGCTTATGCTGTGAGAGAAGAGCCAGATCTGATTTACCTGTCACTTAGAATCAACAGCTTCAGGCCTACAAAGTGTGCAAAGCTCCTTTGAATTAACTGTCACATTTTTAAGTGGCCAAACCTACGTTTGTTACCTTAATGTTTTCTCAAAGAATTCCATCTTAGGCTTTCTGTAGGATCTAAGGTGTTTATAAGCTGGCCTAAACAGCAGAAGAATATCCTATGTATTTTAATGTTGGCTTAATCATGGAGACGTTCATCTGGCATTGGGATTTATTTCACTACCCCCAAGATCAGCCTCCGGGTACCTGTAAGTTGTATGTCATGGACGGATTCAAGCTCATTCTGCCCACACTTGAACTCTGCTGGCACAACCTTACAAGTCGATCAGTAGTAGCAAGCAGATTAACACATGGTTGATGCTGAGGTACTGTTTCAATTCATGCCTCATTTGCCACCACTCTTAACATATGTTAAGATATGCTATCTCCCCATATCAAAACTCTGACTTACAGGCCTAAAGCAAGAGTTAGGCTGAGTTTAAGAACCTAATACGCCATCCTTGTCCACTCACTAAGGCACTGAAGACTTTTGAGAGTCTCTAGGTCTTCCCTCCTTAGATTAAACAATTTCTACTTTTTTCCTCAGAACACAGAAGAAGTAACTTGGTCCTTTGATCCTGCTGAGGCTTCTCTCAGGTCCAGAAGCTCAAGAAGCCAAGATCCCCAGGGCTGTGTCCATGCTATGGCTACAGAGCAAGACAAGGTTAATTCAAGCTTCAGATAAGGTACATCCATGAACCCAAATTCTCTCCTTTCCTTTCCAGAATGACATGCTGATGTCTAAACTGCCTCTTGGGCACTGTTCCTGATGAATGCTATTCCACTGGCAAGGGTGAAAACTGCCAAGGAGCATATTAATAATTAAACATCCTACCTGCCTGCAAGAAAGTGCCTCTTATTAAGTGGTATCGAAACAGCCTTGGACGCTACTGCAAGACAGGAGATAGGTGTTTAAGTGCTAATTTGTCCTTGTGCACTTTATTCAAAGTAGCCATTTAATGGTTTGTTGCTGAAGAATAAAGCAGAGTGCACTTTCAAACCCGTCTGAGTCACCTAGATTCACTTCTAATCACTGAATATCCTGATTCTTTGCTGTGTTAACTTCATGACTCTCTCTGAAGCATTTTTTCATACACTTACCCAAGATAGCTGAGGCTCCTTTACTCATTTCCATTATGGTCAGCATGCTTGTAAATCATCTGCTGTTTGTTTATATATATATATATTATTACAGAGACTAAACAGCAAACCAGAAACTAAATTCAGGCACATAGACTTGAATATCTTGGACACCACTGTCTGTCTTGAGAAGTACTTGACAATAGCATCATTACCTCATTCTGCTGAAGTAGCAAACTGACAAATAATCCTCTTTTCTCTTTTTTTTCCACAGGCCACTGTCAAAATGTTCATTCTTTAGTTGGAAGTACTGAGATAATTATGGCCATGTTTACTGTTTGTTAGCTTAATCTAAGATTTGCACTATATTGTACTCTAAACATTGCTCCATTGTGCTTAACCACCAGCTAGATAACTAAGAGCATAATCTTATTATGAAAGATACTAGAAAAGTTTTTTCTAAGCGTGTATGATTGGAAGAATTCAAACTGATGAAAGAACTCTTTCTCCTTTTATTATGATTTCAAATCTTGTCACCGCTGTCCTGGCACTGTGACTGCAAAAGCATGCCTGGAGAAAGGGAAAATATTACCCAAAACACCAGGAAAAGCAGAATATTCTCAAGTTTGCAAGCATGTGAATATATTGATTCCTCTTACAGTTTCAGTTCAGCACGACAATTTCTTCCTTAGCTAAACTGTTGTATGGATTTTTGCAAAGCCCACCTGAAAAGTGGCTACGTTTTAAGGAGGGATGAAACAAGGCATTACACAGTTCAGTGTGTTAAAAGAGCTCTGAGATCCTTTGGGAGAAGGTATTATATGTACGTACCAGAGGTATTATTTCAAGGCAGCAACTCTGCCAAATGTTAAACCGAGACTGAAGCCTTACAGCTGAGTTGTTAACCCCTAGAAATGTGAGTTTAAACTGCAAATGTTGACCTAATCTTACTCTGGGGGAGCAAATGGTAATAATGAAAAATTACGAAGCTTTCACCTCCTCTCCAAAACCAAAACAAACATTTTAAGCTTCATTTTATACTCTTTTTTTCCAGTCAATTTAGACAAGCTTGTTGGCAAAATAATAATTCTTGTGCTTAGTAAGCAGTATTTTAACCTTCTGACTCCCATTCAGCAGGCAAATCGCAAGGGCCAGTTGCTTTCATCTTTGGTTTGTAAATAGAAGGGAATTCTACTGCCAGCCATCAGAAAATGCAACAAATGCATTGAGACCCCATGGGTCTCAGTGGATAAAATCTTAAGAACAAGCAAGCTTAGTGAAAATAAAAAAAAAAAACAAAAACAAAAAAAAACCAAAAAAAAAAAAAAACAAACAAATGGAGGTGAAAGATGACAGGAAAATTATTATTGCAGATCTTTCCCTCCTTGGTTGTTACCTCCCAGAGAGAAGAAAAAGAAAGAAAGTACTCTAGGTATATAGAACACAGCCACAGAGAGAAAAAAGGAAACATGTCCTCCTCTCAGCAGGCAGGGAGGAGGAGAGAATCTGTTCTGATCCAGTTAGGAGAAATCTTCACAAACACTTGGAGACAGACGTCACAAAGCAGCCTTAGGTGGTGGGATTGTATTTATTCATCAGAAGTGCTTTCCGCTGCACGTAATAAATGTTTCATTTCTCCTCCTCTAAGTATAGCAAGATTTTACTTACAAATGTAATGTGAGAGCCTGATTGAAAATCCTGCTAAGAGGGCCTTAACTGCTGACTACTGAAACACAGGAAGCTAAGCGAGGAAAAAAAGATCACTCAAGTGATAGTATTTATCATGCTCCTACCCTCTCCTCTGTGCCCTCCCTGCTACCAGAAATTGGATAGATTGATAAGAAAAAACGTGACCATTTTTATTGTGTTCAAATTAGTAGAAAGCCAAATGGAAGCAAAGTGCCACTAGATGTGGCACTTAGTGCCATGGCTTAGTTGGTGAGATGGTGTCAGGTAATAGGTTGAACCTGATGATCTTGAAGTTTTTTTCCAACCTGGTTAGTTCTTTGATTCTGTGATTCTGTAATGCAAAATAGTCATTCCCGCACCATCTACATGGCCAGCAGTCCTATCAGGCTCATGAAAGGAGACAGAAAAGGACTTTTCTATCTCTCATCTTATATTCCTCTTTAGATTCAGTCTGTGAAACTCTTCACTTGATCCTCTGCAAACAAATTAGGACACCTTCCCACTGTGTCTCCAGCTAATTGATAATGCAGTCAAGCTTTGCTGTTTTCCAAAAGCCACACGCAGAGCTGGACAAGAGTGAAAAAGAACAGCTATAGCCATAAACAGACACAAGAGGTGGAAGGAAAGAAGAGCAATCCCACACACTCCACTCCTGACAATCGCTTTTCTACTTGCACCGCCTACAAATGCCCCTTCCTGCAGTCAGTCCCTCTGCATGTCCCACTGCAGATGGGGAAACTGGGACAAGACTTCACCTTCTATCTGTGGAGAGTGATGAAATGCAGCTCTTGGAAGGCTTCAGAGTGAGGAGAAGAACCCCAAACAGAGATTTAAAATACATTGTCCCTCACAGAGTATTTGATGACATATTTTTACTGTTAGGGTGCAGAGGTTTGAGCTTGCCCAGTGGCCCACAAGTAAATCAGGGTTTAATTATCAAATATAAGGTTGCCTGGTTAGGGAGAGCATGTCCTTTCATCCTATTCTACCAGCAGGAGACAACGTTGAAGAAAGAGAAGGCAAGTGCAGCCTCCAACATTGATTGGCATTTTCTGTCACCAATCCTCAGTTATGGATGTCTCCAAGATGCCCATACCCATGTGTGAAAGCTGTGGAAGCAAAGGGTAGTCTGCAAACTTCTCGTGCCTCAAGAAGCTCAAGGGCATAAGATTAGGCACAACTGGTCCCTGGTACAGTGTTCCTGTAGCAGTGCTTTCAGCTCTGATTCGAAGGTAAGGGTGCACACGGAGTGGCAGGTGAGAGATTCGGAAGGCTAGTAGCGAACCACTGACCACAAAAATCTGGGATCCACCCATCTAAAGTGATTTGTTAGCTTCAGACTGTTCCCTCCTGGAACCTGTCAACCCAAAATCAAAATTCTTGTTGTTTTTTTTCACCCTGTCCAGCTCCCAACAAGACCAAATAGATTTCCTGTACTTTTCTGGCCTCTGTATGGCACCTCTGACCTCCACAGTGACCACCAGAAATAAAGAAGAAACTGACCCATTCATTTTCCATGGCTAAGCTGAATAAAACAGTGAAAAATAGATTTTAAAGTAAATTTATTTTTCACACTTACTTCAGTTTTATTGATCTGAGTTACTGCTACCTGGGAACAGAACTTAAACAATAACTTAAATCACTTAAATAATAGTAACAATAAAAGCAAATTATCTGAGGTGATATATTTTCATATTTGGCAGCCCAACCTGCCCTGAACCATTTCTCCACCATGGAAAGTCAGCTATCCAGCCAATATCTCTGTATTACCATCTCTGCTAAGTCAGGAGACCAGAAATAGATTTTCCATACATAACGCCGTTATGAACCTGCTTTATTGGAATAAGATACTTTAAATCCCAGTGGTTAGAGAGATGGAGAACCTTAAAGTATTCACTGTTCTGAGGCAGATTCTTACCTATACTGATCTTCAGGTTAGTAAGGTTTTGGTTAAAACAATCTGCACTAGTGCAAAATGAAAAAACACATCTAAAAAGAGAGGTGTTTTATTTTTGACTAATACTTCTTCATTGTTGTTGCCTTTGTTGCTGTTGGGTTTTTTTTTAATTGATGCCAGAGGAAAACATTTGGTTCATTTTAATACAACACTTCATTGAAGCTACTCAGAAGCTGGAATATCAGGGTCAAACATGGCAGTAAAACAGTGAACATCATTCAGCAGATCTAATTCAGACAAAGCAAATATATGTCCTCGTTTTGTATGCGGTTACCACAGCAAATCACCAGGACATTATAAAGTCAAGCACAGCAGAGCCACAGCCTTTGAAATCTGCCAGAAATCGTAAAATCCTTCTCAAGTTGTTCCAGCTACGGATCTACAACCAGGGAGAGCTCTCCTGATCTCTGCTGCTCATAGAGTCAGTCAGAGTTGGAAGCGACTGCAAGGATCATCTAATCTGATCCCTCTGCCACAAGCAGGGACACCCTACCCTAGATCAGGCTGCACACAGCCTCATCCAGCCTGGCCTTAAATACCTCCAGGCAAGGGGCTTCAACCACCTCCCTGGGCAGCCCATTCCAGGCTCTCATCACTCTCATGCTGAAAAACTTCCTCCTCATGTCCAGTCTGTATCTCCCCACCTCCAGCTTTGCTCCATTCCCCCCAGTCCTGTCACTCCCTCATAGCCTAAAAAGTCCCTCCCCAGCTTTTTTGTAGGCCCCCTTCAGATCCTGAAAGGCCACAAGAAGGTCACCTGGGAGCCTCCTCTTCTCCAGACTGAACAGCCCCAACTCTTTCAGTCTGTCCTCATAGCAGAGCTGCTCCAGCCCTCTGAGCATCCTCGTGGCCCTTCTCTGGACACACTCCAGCATCTCCACATCCCTCTTGTAATGGGGGCTCCAGAACTGGATGTAGTGCTGCAGATGCGGTCTCAGCAGAGCGGAGTAGAGGAGGAGAATCAACTCCCTCGACCTGCTGGCCACACTTCTCCTGATGCAGCCCAAGATCTGGTTGGCTGCAAGTACATATTGCTGCCTCATGTTGAGCTTCTCGTGCACCAGCACCCCCAAGTCCCTCTCCTCAGGGCTGCTCTCCAGCCAGTCACTGTCCAGCCTGGATTTGTGCTTGAGATTGCCTCGAACCAGATTCAGGATCTTGCACTTGATCTCGTTGAACCTCCTGAGGTTGGCTTCTGCCCATCTCTCCAGTCTGTCCAGATCCCTTTGGATAGCACCCCTGCCCTCCAGCATATCTACTGCACCACACAGCTTGGTGTGGTCAGCAAACTTGCTAAGGGTGCACTCGGTGCCTCTGTCCATGTCACCGACAAAGACGTTGAACAAGACTGGTCCCAGGACTGACCCCTGAGGGACTCTGCTTGTCACTGGTCTCCACTTGGACACGGAGCCATTGACAGCCACTCTTTGGGTGCAGCCATCAAGCCAGTTCTTTATCCATCTTTATCTACTTCCCACAGCAGATCTCATTAAGGAAAATCAGAAATGCTGTTAGCTACCTTTACAAAGAAAGTCACATCTTTACTCACTCTGTTCCCATTTCAAAGCATTTCTGGGCTTTGAAAGAGTACCATGCTCCTGTTGGCTGCACACAGAGAACCAAAAGGGGGGCAGGGGGAAGACTGCTTGCAGAAACATTCTCAGAAAAGACATGTGTTGTACAGATCCCTAAAAGTACTTCCAATTATCTAAAGATTTAATCAAGAATTTCCTGCTACGAACATATGTGCTTAGGGTTTCCTCATACCCTAAGCACGTCTGGCTACTTTACTTGTACTCTTAGTAGCTGCTAAGCTCAAGAGCTCAAGAAGAAATCAAACTAGAAAGTTAAAAGTGTTCCTAGTGCTGTAAATAAGTTGGAGGGAATGAAGATTTATTGTCTTTTCACTCCCACTTTATATGACCTAAGATTTTCATCCTATGGACTAATGTGTTCTGTAATCACACTGTTAGAGTTGCCTGGCTCCTTGGTCAGTTTAGTCCCATTGCTGGAGACCTATAATATGGCATCAGTGATCAGTGGTAAAATGGGCAGTAAATTGTAAATATCAGCCTTTCCTGTTGGTTTTACTCTTTGATAAGAGCTGAGATAGTGGATTTGAAATAAAATGTTTCTCCTTCAGCATTTTCAGCCTGCAGAAGTCACAGACTTCAGGTCACACAGCTCACTCCCTAAAGAGAGGTATTTACTAATTTAGAAGGTGCTATCAAAACCAGCAAGAAATAGGAAACGAATGAGATAGCAAAATAGTGAGACTTTTCCTGGCACAATAATCTCCAAGGTTTTGACCCAGCAAAAAGTCCTCTCTGCTTAATCTTGAACGTGCTGGCAAAAATTCCAGATAGGATCCGAGGAAAGGCAAGCGGATTTCTGCGGCAGCAGCTATTGCATTAACCTGTTACTCTGTAATGCACTGAAATGCTTACTTTACTTGAAACGACTCCTCCTTAAAAGCCATCGTGATTTTTGTCTACTAACTAGGGAGGGAGACAGAGTGTATGAGTGTGCATTAGTATCCTGACAACACTGTCATCTGGCAGACTGGAATTAGACTGTGGGTATGACACAGTTCAGGATTCTTCCTACATTTCCCTTTGGTCTAAGATTCACCTCTCAGTTTCCATGGATGCAAATAAATACATTTAATCGTAGATGAAAAAATTGTTGTTCTCCTGCCTAAGCAGCCAGAACAACTGGTTCCTGCGGGGCATGGCTGTCCCATCGATAACTTACTGTCCACCAGGACTCCAAGGTCTTTCTTCAAGGGAGCTGCTTTCCAGCAGAATGACCCCTACCTAGTCTGCACTAGTGCCTGGTGTTATTTCTCCCCAGGTGCAGGATCTACACTTATCCTCATTGAAATTCTTGACATTCACCTTCATCCAGCCTGTCCAGATCTTGTTGGATGGCAGCACAACCTTCAGGTGTGTCAGTCACCCCTCCCAGTTTTGCACCATGAGCAAACTTGATGAGGGGACACTCTATCCCCTCATCTAGGTTGTTAATGAAGAGACTGAACAAAACTGAACCCAGTACTGATCCCTGAGGAACACCACTGGCCGCAGGCCTCCAACTGGACTCTGTGCCATTGATCACAACCCTCTGAACTCTGTTGTTGAGCTTGGACTGGAAGGGACCTTAGAGATCATCCACTCCAACCACCCTGCCATGGGCAAGGATACCTCTCAGCTAGACTGACGGTGACTCCACCACCTCCCTGGGCAGCCCATTCCAATGCCAATCTCTCTCTGGCAAGAACTTCTTCCTAACATCCAGCCTATACATCCCCTGGCACAACTTGAGACTGTGTCCCCTTCTTCTGTTGCTGGTTGCCAACCCCCACCTGGCTGCAACCTCCCTTCAGGTAGCTGTAGACAGCAATGAGGTCCTTCCTGAGCGTCCTCTTCTCCAGGCTAAACAACCTCAGCTCCCTCAGCCTCTCCTCACAGGGCTGTGTTCCAGGCCTCTCACCAGCTTCCTCATCCTTCTTTGGACATGTTCCAGTATCTAAACCTATACTCCCTCAATAGTTGATTGCTGTGCTTCCTGCTCATCATTCTCCATATTTTGTGTCCATCTTCCTCATGATTTGGCCCACAAATCACTGAAGGAGTTATCTACACCACATCTTCTAGGAGACAACTGATCTCTGCAGCTCTCTGACCGATCACACTCATTCTCTCTGTTCCCAGCACTGATAGGTTGTGGTGGAGCATCAAAGACCTGCAGCTACATACTTGGTGTCATCTTTTACACTGCTCTTCATTAACAAAGACAGCTCTAATCAGACTATGGAAAATATCCAGCATCAACATCTTGCATCAGCAATGTTTGGGTAATGCATCTCTGTTTTATATAAGGCATGTCTAGAGACAGAATACATAATCAGCTGTTGTGCTGAGGCATTTATCTTTGCAACACTGAAAGGGATTGCTTCAGAGGAATGTGTAGTAGTCATGAAGATAAATCACACAGTAGGGCATAGTATCACGTATAAAACATTCCCAGCACTCTAGGTTTCATTTCATTATTAGATTTTTTTAAATGAACCATTTTCTTGGTTACTTTCCAGAGCCAGCAGTCACAGAGGCTAATTTCAAATTGCTTGAGGCCTTGGAAACAAAGATGTGTTTGTGCAAACAGTGGCTCAAATGCCAATAAAAAATGTGAGCAGGACCCACCCAGCCTTGTAAGCGAACGATACGCAAGACAGCCTCACTCCTCGCAGACCCTCATCTCCCCCAGATTTTCCTGTCGTGCACCAGAACTTGCAGGTTGGCTTTCAAAATTGCAGAAACACTAGACAAGAAAAGAAGATAGCTACCCAGGTAGGCAGACAGGCAGCTTTCTGTAGCAAGCAGTTCCTTTTGATCAGCATCTGAGGCTCTTCCTGTCTTGGCTGAGATCTCTCCCGCAGCATATCCAGGAAGAACACGGGACAAAAGTGAGAATTCCACAGCAGATCAGCAGGAGCATTCAGGTGTTCACGTGTTAAAGACTGGACTAATCTGAGTTGCTTGGCTCAAGCAAATGAGTCTGGCTCAAGCAAATGAGTGGGGGAGCGTGGCAGTCACTAGTATACAAACCACTACCAAAGTAAGTGGAAAAAACGCTTTTCATGTTCACGCATTCACAAAAGAATCTTAAAAGACAATGAGGAAGGTTCAGGTTAGATGACAGGGAAACTTTTGCAATAGAAGGGTAATAAAAGAGATGATTAAGGGGATGGAGTATGTGCCCTGTGAGGAGAGACTGGGACCTGGAGCTTTTTGGTCTGGTGAAAGAATGTAGAGGGCATCTAATCAATGTTTAGAAATCTATGAGGGCTGAGGGTGAAGGGGGAGGGGGTAAACTCTTCTCAGTTGCACCCTGTGATAGGACAACTACATACAGGGTGTGTACCTCAGCATGAGGAAGAACTTCTTTACTGTAAGGGTCACAGAGCACTGGAACAGGTTGCCCAGATAGGCTGTGGAGTCTCCTTCTCTGGAGACTTTCCATTCCTGTCCAGATGCGTTCCTGTGTGACCTGAGCTAGAGTCTATGGTCTTGCTCTGGCAGGGGATTGGACTTGATAATCTATGGAGGACTCTTCCAACCTCTAAAACCCTGTGATCCTGTGATAAAGCACCACAACAGCTTACTGGAAATGCTGTTAAATTTGCATCACTGGAAATCTCATGTGAATGTCTATCTAGAGTTCAGCGAACTCTGCTTTGGATCTGGCAGATCTAACCTTCTAAAACCCCTAAAAAATCAGATCAAGGATTTTGTGATGCATTAAACAATTCTACCTAATAACTACACACCTAAATGTCAGTGACAAAACTGTACAGATATAAAATCAATCACAACCATTCAGCGATGCAGCCTAGCCCAGAACTGTTAGTTGGTTTGCTTTTGGTTTTCTTTTCAGATGATCATACCAGTTAGCAATAGAATGATATATTTTTTAATCCTAATTAGAGGCAAATGAGTTGTTTTATTGATAATTCATTAGGTAGACATTAGACCCCGTGGGGTAGAGTTCAAGCCCCTGTTCTGCCACAGAATCTGTTGCCTCAGCTAATCGCTTGCTCTCTTTGCACCCTGGTTTTTCACCTGTGAAAGGAAGGCAGCATCTCTTCCAGACTTTAATTAGTCTCTATAAGAATATCTGGAATGAGAATGGAAACCAGCTGTTTCCAGAGGTAGCCAGATGCTTTCTTGAGATAAATAAACTCCCTGGGGAATAGGTAGGAAAAAAAGCAATGAATGCCTACAACTACAGTCCTCACTACCTACAAAATTAGGATTTCTGTTGTTGTTGTTGTTTTTACATTTATTTTATTTGCAGGGTGGTTGTTGTTCATTTTGAGTGCAATTCTTCAGTTTCCTAAAATGACATGACTATGAGATTGTAGCAATGAAATCAAGAATTATTCCAGACAAGACATTTTGAAGAATGGCTAATCTCTTCACTTCCAACAGAGGATATAAATGATATCCATTAGTGTAGTAGTAGCCACTTCTTTTAATCAGGCAGCCTAAGATGAAGCTGGAATGATTTCTACACATCATTGGAAATAAAAGGCCTGGCCTAGGGAATGTATCATCTTATTACAGTTTAATAATTTCCCAAGACAAACCAAATGTTAGGTTCTCATTTTATGGCTAGCATTATAATGATTAGATATTTAATATTTCAAGACTTTAAGCACGGCAGATGTAAAAAGTTATTAAACCCTAAAACTGTTTCTTGGACCCAATGACTCTAAAGGCCATTAATTTGCTGTTAATAGTTATTTTCAGTCAGATACACTTGGGCTTATATCTGCATGATTTGCATGCACTTTTCCAGTGAGGCAGATGAGAATTTAGGAATGGCATGGAATAAAAACAAAGTTTCCATGCCTCTAAGAAAAACTCTTCCTGAAATGGTCAGAGCCACATGGTGAAAGGTTTCAGACTGGCTCTTCCCTCTCAATCACTCAGCCTGCCAAGCCCAAGTACAAGCCTTCCACCACCTAGAGACTGTAATAACCTATTCATTCTCAAGTTCGTTCACCTGAAAGTGCAAGTGTAAGAACTGTCTCTGTCCCCACCGGGGGAGGAGGTTGTACCAGGAACTCAACTCAAAGACTGTATTTGATCTTATCTGCAAGGTGATTAAAGAGCAGCACTCTGCAGTGGTGAGTGTTATCTCTGTAAGTCTGCTGTGGTCCTGTGAGCTGAAACTGGCCCTCTTCTTTCTTTTTGGTAGTGTTAAATGTCAGTTATTTGAAGATTTGTAGCTGTAAAGCACTTTTTAGACTGTTCCTTTTTCTCACTTATGGTTAGAGGGAGTGGCACATATATTTTTAACTAGGACTTATGAAGCCTATAAAAAGACACAAGGCTTAACATTTTAGCAGAAATACGGTGACAAAAGAATCAGTCTTAAGACCTTTATTAAGGCCTCAATCTATTTTTCTAATGTAAGTTTATTAATATAGCAAAATATGTCTGTTTGTGAAGATCTGATCCCAAACCAAAGCAAAATGCTTCTGATAACTGCATTTGTTCTGCTGGAACCTTCCCTCAAACCAGCAGACTTTTTTCCCCAGACTTCTCAGAAATAAAACATGGAGCACTTCCATTTGACTGAAAAATGTGTGACTTGTTCTGGTTTTGATGGACTTACCATTTACTTCTTTCACATCAAGTTTAACACATTTCAAGACGTCACTGTGAGCCTGACATATAGAACGGATATAATAATTTCCCTGCACGGATGCTCAGTCTTGGAACATACTCAGTGAGTGCCGTCATAGCTGGACCCATGGCAGATCATTTAGCGTGTGTCACAAATGCACATTCATGCTGCCATAGGTGCAAAAGCCAAGCCTGTAGAGAAGGCTGGATGACTCACTTCTAGAGCTTCTCATATTCTTTTTGCCAGCTAGGTTGGATACATGAGCCTCTTTTCGTGCGAAGACTTCCAAGATTGTTGTTCGCCTCCTCTCTCTTTCTCACAATCCCTTTGCTTTTTTCCCCCTCTATGTATAATTCACATTTGGTAGCTTGTAAGTCCTCCTGGTTTTGTTCCAGTCATGTGTTGTCATACATGCCATCCACAAGCTGCAAGAAGACGATGTTCACACAGAAATGGATCAAAATGTCTTTTGGTAAAGCAAGGCAAACAAGTCTGGTTCAGTGACTGTCTGCCTGCTGCAATACCAGAGGACCTAGACTTCCTTCAGAGCTAGGATAATTTATCAAGGAGAAAAACCCAATGGAACAACAAAAGAAAACCACACATTAAAAGCCATATATGAATCTTTACATCATGTGTGGATCATTTTGACAAGTATTACCCAAAAAGATGTGCACTTTTTCTTTACAGAATCTTTCTTTACAGAATTAACCAGGTTGGAAAAGACCTTTAAGATAATGTAGTTATCCATATGGAGTATCTCCAACAGAAATGATGGAGAGAAACACTCAACAAATGACAGAGATCTACTCAACAACACGCTTCAGGCATCTGATTCAAATCTACTGTTGTGGGTTCAAATATGTTTCAGTAATAGCCTACAGAAAGGTAAATACAACAAGTGAAATGTAGACAATAAAAAAATACAGAAGTTCAAATCCTCTGGCATGTTTGGACAGAAAAGCCTTTAAGAGAGATCTAGATTTCTAGTGTGCCAGCTCTCAAGATACTCCATGACTTGGCAAATATAGGTCTGCCTCTTTTTGCTAGCAACTTCAAAATGTCCCAGTGCCATATCACAGAATCACAGAATCAACCAGGTTGGAACAGATCTTTGAGATCATCCAGTCCAACCTATCACCTAACACCTTCTAATTAACTAAACCATGGCACTAAGTGCCTCATCCAATCTCCCTTTAAACACCTCCAGGGATGGTGACTCCACCACCTCCCTGAGCAGCCCTTTCCAATGCCAATCTCGCTTTCTGTAAAGAATTTCTTCCTAATGTCCAGCCTAAACCTGCCCTGGCACAGCTTGGAACTGTGTCTTGCTCTTGTTTTGCTACAGTATTGCATAAAATTGGTATTCTGCAAGGATTTATCACTAAAAGGTACTGTGCCATGTCTCAACAGAAATAAGGAAGAGAGGTATTCTTGTTTTAGAGTCTAACAGGCTCAGGCTAAGATAAATTCTAACTCAAAAGCTAATACAGTTCCTCAGGTTCAGCTGAAACGTTTTTCCTGTAAGTCATTGCACTGAAACTGAGGAAATTCAAAGGGGAGGGGAGAAAAAAAAAAAAACAACATAACCCATACCCATCACCTTGAGTTTAAAATTATTAATTCATCCAAACAGATCACAGCCTCTCTAGAGAGTAATTCCATATTCTCTGTAGAGGAATATGCTAATAAAACATGTTTACACAGCTGAGCATTCAGAAGATCCGATAACCTTTGGAATGAGCTTGCAAATCTGTCTTCCTTATTGTTTTTTTCACTGGGGTGAAAAAAATATCTTTTTTCAAGTGTCCTATGATATATTTCAAATGCTTTGCTACAGCCTGAAATACTTCTGTGGTATCTGATTATTAGTGATGTAATATTATACCATTACTTATGTGTTTACGCTGTTTTCTTTCTCGAGGTGCTTCAATGCATTGGCCTCGCTTCCTTCCTGTAGGATGTTGCTGAGTAAGGGTTTGACAAGTACAAAAGTACTCCCTCTCTTGTGTTTTCATTTGCATTGTGGACATAAGTACTGCCAAAGAAAATCAGGAAACAAAGGAAGATTATCAACTTTGCAAATAAAAATGGTCATCTGATTGTCTGGAGAAGAATCAGACAAAACGTCCATCAGTATCATAGACAAGCTCAACTCTGTGTCACAACTGTGTGCTTGATTCCACTGGTTCCACCAAGGTGTTATCTGTAGAACTATGGTGCTTTCCAGGGCTTGATACATGGGCTCAGAAGGAAATTCAGGGAAGTTAGGGATACAAAGAAAATTTAGGATCCATCAAACCTGCTCCAGCTTAGGCTTCTTTCTCCACAGGTGTGCAGGTCCTGTCAAGAGCCTGCTCCAGTGCAGGCTTCCCATGGGGTCACAGCCTCCTTTGGGTGTCCACTTGCTCCAGTGTGGGGTCCTCCTTGGGCTGCAGGTGGATATCTGCTCTACTGTGGACCTCCCTGGGCTACAGGGAGGCAGACTGCTTCACCATGGTTCTCACCATGGGCTTCAGGGGAAACTCCTCACCAGTGCCTGGAGCACCTCCTCCTCCTTCTTCACTACCATGGGTGGCTGTGAGTTGTTTCTCTCACATATTCTCACTCCTCTCTTCAGTCATAGTTGTTCAGTTGTTTTTTTTCCCCTCCCTTCTTAAACATATTATCACAGACATTGTCACTGATGAGATTGGCCAAATAGGAGGTCCACCTTGGAGCCAGCTGGCATTGTCTCTGCCAGAGACAGCGCAAGCTTCTAGCACCTTCTCATAGAAGCTGTACCACTCTAACCCCTCCACTACCAAAACCTTTGTCCACAAGCCCAGTACAGGACTCCTGGTTACAAGCTAAAAGAGTTTTCCTTTGAAGTCTATGGAGCCAAAGTAAAAGTCTAGGCACTGAAATTCAAATTTCTAGCTCAGAGCCTTGCCAAAAATTGAAGTTTTAAAGTTTCTCCAAGCATTTTTCTTGAACCAAGCTTGGTGCCTCAGGTGAAAAATGACATTAAGCCAGATGGCATAGCTGCAGAAGACATATGAGTAAAAAGAGAGAGTCCTAGAAAAGGAAGTAAATTTAAATTCTAAAGAATAAAAATAGGGAGGGGGAAAAATAAGGCAAACAACTACAAAATGAACTAAACTACACTACAGAAAGGTTTGAGCAGTGCTCTAAGTGAAATTCAAGCTAGTGGCTGAATGCAGCTAAGACGATTTAAGAACGTTCAGGGGCGGACAGAAGAGGGTGAGGGATGCTATGGTACCATGGCCAGGGTAGAATGTGGACCTCCCCACCACTCTGGGAATGTACCTACGGACGATCACTTCAAGAAGTTTTAACTGTACAGAGTATTACAGTCTGGCAGGTGGATCAGTTAATTGAAGCAATATTTGTCTCTACAGTGACCGCAAATAGCGAAAGCAAGACCAGTATGTGAGTTGGGTGTACGTTTGTAACGTACTTCTTATCTCTTTGAAACATAGCTCTAGATAACACAGAAGATGAGTGTGTCTTCCTTTCTAACATACAAGTGCTGAAACATTTCTTTCTCAGTGTAACCATGCACAGCACCTGCAGTACAGCTCCTTGCATCAAGTTGATGGGTATTGAGCAACACGAAATGGTATTTCCTCGGCACTGCCAGGCTTCAGGCTCAATGCAGAGCAGCAGCTGCTAACAGGTGCTTTATACTGTAAATTGTCATTTCTGCTCAACTTCTTCCCAGTCATTGCTGAGGAATGGAAAATTTGATGTTACCACTCCCTATTAACTCCTTACAGTTTAAGACCCTGTTCTGCTGCACTCAGCATATGTCAGACTAAAAAGTTCAATGCGGAAGCAAAGTGCTGAAGTATGACAGAACTGGACAGAAAGTTATACGAGCTATGAGGTAGGTGTGCTTCATCTGCCACAACATGGACAGGTCAACATTCAAGAGAAAGAATGAAGGGTTTAGTTTCACATGGCCAGGGGTGACTCACCGTCTGCTTTTCTGTGAAAGACAGCAGAAACGAACCTACCTTTGTCACTGGCTCTGCACTGAAAGCACAAGATGAAATACAGACATCACAACACACTGCTGCAGGTTTCAGCACTCCCAGCCCTCTACAGATAAAATAGCAGCAACACATTTTAACCACCTCTTGCCTTACCTTTGACTTAGGGATATTTGTCTGTGCACTAGTCTTGATTTTTAAACAAAAACAGCACAAGAAAGTCAAGAGATCGCAGAGCCAGCAAGGACTACAACAAGTACAAACTTCTCATGGGTTTTGTGTGTGTGGTTTCAGATAGGCCATGAATCCTTAATTATTTGTTTTCTTTCAAAGTGGAATATATTCTTATAGAATCATACCAGGTTGGAAGAGACCTCCAAGATCAGCCAGTCCAACCTAGCACCCAGCCCTATCCAATCAACTAGACCATGGCACTAAGTGCCCCATCCAGGCTTGGCTTCAACACCTCCAAGGACGGTGACTCCACCACCTCCCTGGGCAGCCCATTCCATTGCCAATCACTCTCTCTGGCAAGAACTTCCTCCTAACATCCAGCCTAGACCTCCTCTGGCACAACTTGAGACTGTGTCCCCTTGTTCTGTTGCTGGTTGCCTGGGAGAAGAGCCCAACCCCACCTGGCTANAGTACCCCCAGGTCTCTTTCCTCCTGGCTGCTCTCCAGCCACTCTGTCCCCAATCTGTAGTGCTGCTGGGGGTTGTTGCGGCCAAAGTGTAGATCCCTGCACTTGGCCTCATTAAATTTCATCCCATTGGCCTCTGCCCACCCATCCAGCCTGTCCAGGTCCCTCTGCAGGGCTCTCCTGTCCTCCAACAGATCAACACCTGCTCCTAGCTTGGTGTCATCTGCAAACTTACTGATGCTGGACTCAATCCCCTCGTCCAGATCATCAATAAAGGTTTAACAAACAGCAGTAGATTCAAGTGGTCAGAAGCGAAAAGAGAAAGCAATCCTTAGGCCAAGTGGGAACAAACTGTGTGAGGAAACAGTATAAGGTGCCCCTCATAAATGTAAAAAAAAAAAACCCAAAAAAATTAAGCATTAGGCTCATATAATCTAGCCAATAATTTAGTTCTAGGAATTAATTTGTACACCACTGGAAGGAAATTTATATTCCAAACCACTGACACAGGAGCAATCAAGTAAATAAATGTCTGACTGTCTTAAAGCAATGAGTTTTTCAGTCAAGTTAACAACAGCTATTTTTCTGAATACAGTTATTCATAGCTATAAGCAATATTAGATCACACTCTAGGATAAACAGCCTACACCACAACGGTTATTACTGAGCAATCATAACTTCATCAAAGCTTTTCACTTTATCTTTGCAGTCAGAAACTTTCAAGATTCAGAGCAACAAAGTGTCTGACTGCAAACAAATAAATACATTCACAGGAACATAAACTACCTTTAAAATGCCCCCAAAAGGAAAACTCTGGAATAAACCTGCATTTTATTTTATTCTTAAAACATCTATATCCTTAGGACTCAACATTTTAGGTACAATGCAATTAAGATGTTAAAACTTGATAAGTAATTTCATTAATGAGTTGATATTAGATGCACAAACTTTACTGCAAACACTCAGGCATCTTAGCATATAAATCCTTTTCTATCCAAAAGTAGAATTTTCCATTACTGGAAAGAAAGAAGTGTTCCTTGTGGATAAAATATTGCAGTTGGATGTCTGAATATGAGTTGAATTCTCAGGTGCATAAATCCACATGGAAGACTCATCAGATTTATTCAATTTACTTCTTTAAAATTTGGCCTCCCCAGATCAGACCTGCCCAGGTTTTGAAATAATATTCAGGCTGCTGTGACCTCATTTATATCATCTTCATTTCCATCCTCATCTTCATTTCCATTCCAGCTCCCTCAGCTGCCTCAGTGGCAGCACCTTTGCACAAAGTTAAGGTGAAGTACTCCAGGAACTGTTTCTTAAACATTTACAAGAGCCTTTCTTTGTTCTTCCTATAATCCCTTGTTGGAAGCATTGGATACTAATGGAGGATTACAGGCATTAAAGTGGCATCTCAGTGCTTGTGTTAGTGCTTCATTTGTGATTAGCCTATACTACCAAAGACTCAAATAGTTTGAATTTTAAAAACACTTTTATTTGAGGGGATGTGCTTGTGGGCATAGGATGCTGGACTCTGCTCAGTGGAACAAACCTACTAGTGCAGCCTCAGGCAATTATTTAATCTCTGCTCTGTCATTACTGTGTAGTGGACTCACTTATGCATTCCTATCTTCTTTTTATGTCTTCTTTTTGTTAATACAGCTGAATAACCTTTTGCTATTCCTTTAATTTCTTTTATCAAGTCTGGCTCAAAATGACTTTTGGCACCTCTCACATTTTCCTCATACTTTTTGATCTCCTAAACATAATTGCATTGCTGAGCAGGATTTTTTCCTGCTCCTGCTATGGTGCCTATATACACCTGCAATTTGCTTTGTGGTTTTCATTCATCCAAGGAGATCTGGAGCTCTATCCTAAAATTCCCCTCAGAGTATAAATTCCACAGTGTTTCCCATTTTTCACTGGAAGATTTCAAGCCTCCTTGATCTTCTCAATGCAACTGACTTCACAAATCTTAACATGCTCATTCACAACAGACTTCCTCAGTAGCTGGAAAACAATTGGCCATGCAAACAATTGAGAGACATAACACCTTTTAATCTTGATGTGGCCTTGGGTAGCCTGATCTAGTTGGAAGTGTCCCTGCTCACCACAGAGGGGTTGGACCTTTGAGGGTCTCCTCCAATCTGATGCAATCTGTGGATATGTGAAAATGCATGCAGCAGCCCATCCACCAGACAATTCATCTTCCACAGTCTAGAATAGAATAGAATAGAATAGAATCAACCAGGTTGGAAGAGACCTCCAAGATCATCCAGTCCAACCTAGCACCCAGCCCTATCCAGTCAACTAGGCCATAGCACTAAGTGCCTCATCCAGGCTTTTCTTGAACACCTCCAGGGATGGTGACTCCACCACCTCCCTGGGCAGCCCATTCCAATGGCAAATCACTCTCTCTGTGAATACACTCCCAGTTGCCTTGACTTTTATTTGGGCCTAGAATACTACCATGGACTAGAGGAGTTTGTGGCTGCTTTGTATTGTGTTCCACAGCTTCTAGGATTTTCCTTCTTTTAGGCAAGTTTAAAATGAATCATTTGAATTGTCCACTTGCCCTGCTCTCAGGTGACTTGCCCTAGCCTGGTCTCTTCACCAATTCTGGACAGATGTCATGAATGGCAGCCTGTCACTCTTCAAAGAAGGATCCACAGACCCATAAAGGAAGTCTGCTGTATACTCTTAAGAATCTTCCCTAAGAAAATCATACATAGTATTTCCATTTGTGTTAAACAAAATTTGCAACTCCCTTTTTCTATCCATTTGATTTTTCAAGCATCAAGTTCACTGCATTTATGCTTTTGATGACCTGTCAGGAAAAAAAAAATAATTGTAATGTTTAATTCAAGTCCTCAAATATAGCTCCTTCTGTCTGCAGCCAGAGCACAACTCATCATGCTCACAAATCACTGACCCATTTTCCTGACAATCCCCAGGAAACAAGTCATATTAACGTAGGCCACATTAGGGAAAGAGGTCATTTGAGCCACCCTTGGATACCTATCACACAGAGACTACTTTGCATGCACCCCCTGCCATACATCAGGGTTGTGTTGGAGATGACTCATTCTTTTTAAATCAGCAGCTGCTTCCTGACCCTTCTGACAAAGTACTGGAGTCCGGCGAGTGCTGCTCCTTTTTGCTGATGCCATTTTCCCTGAGCATTGTCATCTGTTCTTGGTTTGATGAATGTCTCTTTCACCTCTTCTCACTCTCTTTCAGGCCTGTACATGGAGGGTCCAGTACTTCCCAGCTGACCCCTAGCTTCCTTCCATGCTCCCTGGCACCACTTCAACACCAGTTAACATTCTTGTGGCAGCTCACCCTGACATGCATATTGGTGAATCCCTCTAACTTCCAGGAAACAATGAGGTCAGAAATGATGATGATGCCAAAGCAATGTACAGAGCAGCCAGGAGTGAACTGACCCTTGGTTGTTCCAAACACCATGCAACATGCACGAGATGATGATAGGAACATGTTTCACAATGGGCCCTACCCTGAGGGGTATTAAAATGACTGGAACCTCACACGTAGGAGAGATCAGCACCAGAGGCTTCAGGATCTGAGGGGCCACAGCAAAGGTACATGCTTGGTGGGTGTTCCAGTGGTGTGGAAGGACAGAATTGTTACAATGAAGAATTAGGCTGATAGAAGGAGTCACAAACTTCACCTCTACAATCATTCTATACCTGCAAGAATATCCTGACTTCTCCAAATAAGTAAGGCTAGGCTATAAAGCAATAAAGTTGCATCACTCTGCAAGAGAACAGTGGAAAGAACAACTGGAGACGTGCCCAAAGCACCAAGAGAAAAATTTCACAAGGTATTTTTAAGAAGTCTTCTAGCTGTGCATAATGCTGCTTGGCAAAAGTACTGTACAAATCTTGCAGCCAATCTTTGTTAAAATGTCACCCTCTTTAACGCCAATAGGTTTGCTTAGTACACAGCCTCACAAGAAGTGTAAAAGTGGATTACTGACTCAGAAAATAAGGACAGTGAGGACATTAAAAAAAAAAAGGAAAAGGAAAAGAAGTAGTGTAAAAATCTCATTAGAAACAGTACCTTCTCCAAATTGAACAAAATTTGGACAGTAAGTACTGCAAAACTTTCATTATCGATGCAATTCTTATTGTTTATGCTGTAAAATTATGTTTCAGTCTAGAAAAGCAAATGAAAAAAACCTCCTCAGTGAACCCATTAAAGCAGCAACATTATCCAAAAATCAAATTCTAATAAGGCATAAATTTAAATCTCATAATAATCTCATCATAGGAGGAGAATTCCTCTTATTGCAGCATCCACAGCGCTGCCATGGCGGTGTAATTCAGCCTGAATCGCACAGCTCTGTCAGACCAACCAATGCCCTGACTGCCTCGATAAACAAGGAGGAGGACAGACACACAGTAAGATAACTCAGACAGCTTGCTACAGTTTCATCTGCCAGTGGGACCCACTTGGTAGGGCCAGGGCCCTTTGCCAAGTCTGCTTTCTCACACTGGATAGATGGCGTTGCTCCAGCAGCAGCTCTCCTATCCAGCTGCTACTGGTACACACAATCTCAGAAAGGGCTTTTAGTATGCATTAATTACAAAGAACAACAGGACCTACAAACAACTCCTCAGCAGGACATTTTTCTAAAGCACCACAGAATCATAGATTCAACCAGGGTGGAAGAGACCTCCAAGATCAGCCAGTCCAACCTATCAAAGAACAACAGGTCCTACAAACAACTCCTTAGCAGGACATTTTTCTAAAGCACCACAGAATCATAGATTCAACCAGGGTGGAAGAGACCTCCAAGATCAGCCAGTCCAACCTATCACCCAGCCCTATCCAGTCAACTAGACCATGGCACTAAGTGCCTCGTCCAGTCTTCTCTTGAACAGAAATGGCAAAATTCAGCTCTGACCACCCAGTCAGAAATGGTTCTGGGCAAAGCGAACACTAAGCACAAAAGAATGTGAGGGCTCAGCACCAGAAATCAGGCTTAGGATTTATTGACCACTAAAATTTTAATAGAAAACCCTGAGAAGGTAGAAACACTGCTTATGGGCAGCTCTTGGAATCACTGGACCTCTCTGGCTGAGATATTGCAATTTTCTTTAGAAGAAGGGGGTTTGTTCATACGTGCATTTCCATTGCAGAGGCTTAACTCCTCACTTGAACTGCTTCTCTAAAGCTAGCCTAACCTTGCATGAGCCGTTCCATCGAGGAGGCATCTGAACTTGAAGTGAGCTGGATCAGCTGTCCTTAGCCATGTATGTCTCTGTGATTTCTAGGAAGTTCTGTGCATCACAGCAAGCTAATTTTTTTCTATCATTTTTCTGCTGAAATACAGAGGGAGGATTTTTTTTTTTTTGAAGTTACTAGAGGGCATTTCAGCCTCCAGGCTTAGTCGAGAGAAAAGAAGGTTCCGGGGAGAACTTAACGCTGCCTTTCAATATTTAAAGGGGACTTACAAGGAAGACAGAGACTGTTTGTCAGGTCCTGCAGTGCAATATAAAAGTTTCAGTTTCAAACTTGAAAGAGGGTAGATTTAGACTGCATATAACAAATAATTTATGTATATTAAGGGTAGTGAGACACTAGAATAAGTTGGTCAGAGAGGCTGGGTATGTCCAGTCCCCAGAATTGTTCAAGGTCAGGTTGGACAAAGCAACTTCTGGTTAGGCAGTGTACCCTACTGCATTAAATTGGCTGATTCCATCTTCTGTTGGATTCTGCGAAGCTGACATGATCTTGGAGGTTACTCAATCACCCTTAAGCTTTTATGTTTAGTTTTTTCAGCACTACTAGGTGGATTTTGGTGAAAGTCATTTTCATACCAGATCCTTCAAATCACAGGATCACAGGGTATTAGAGGTTGGAAGGGACTCAAGGAGATCATCGAGCCCAACCCCCACCAAAAACTCTTCATTTAGACAAAACTGAGACAATTTTCAAACTATGCAGCTTCTCCAGTCAGTTATCAAGAAACTCCAGAAAAAAAACAAACAAGTTTTAGAGAGTTTTAGAGTGTGAATAACAATGAAGAAAAAAAAAAACACACAGAAAACATTTGAGGCAAAAAATGTTTCAGTATGGTATTTTTTCAGCACAAACTCAGACATGTCAATGATATTTTTATGTCCTTTTTATAGCAAGTGGCAGAGTGAAGCCAACCAATCTGTAAAAATTGCACATATACCATAAGTGAGCAAATTTTCATCCTATTGCCTGTGCTGTTTGATCTCACAGTCTAGAAGAGAGGCAGGCCTATATTTAATGACTCCCACAGCCAGAATTTCAACTTACAAAACCATCCCTGAGCTTTATTGTCTTTTGAAATACAAACTGCCCTTGTTAGTTTCCTGCTCAAAGAGCTTGCAATGGATGACACCAGGATCCTTCCATGAAACGGCTGACAGGTGGGATCCAAATTCACAGGGGGCAGGGGTGGAGGTGAATGTTATGCATCCAGAGACAAGTTTTGTAATCACCAAATATGGAAGAGAAGGTTTTCAAGAAGCAACCTCCACAAGGATGTCAGAAGCAGAGCTCAGGGAATACGATAGGCTTTAGTCACTTGTACTTCCATGGTAGCTGATGAAATCCCTAACTGAAAGCAGTCTAGGGACACTGTTAAATGACAGAAATACGGCAGAAATCTTGGTCACTAGGCCCACAAAAATAAATTATCCACAGGTTGCTCATGTGCTGTATCACTCATCACAGAAAGGTTTGTTACTACTGCTTTACTATTCCATTTACGTGTCCAGAGAAGGGCGACGAAGCTGGCGAAAGGCCTGGAACACAAACCCTATGAGGAGAGGCTGAGGGAGCTGGGGGTGTTTAGCCTGGAGAAGAGGAGGCTCAGGGGGGATCTCATTGCTGTCTACCACTACCTGAAGGGAGGCTGTAGCCAGGTGGGGGTTGGTCTCTTCTGCCAGGCAACCAACAACAGAACAATGGGACACAGTCTCAAGCTGTGCCAGGGGAAGTATAGGCTGGATGTTAGGAAGAAGTTCTTGCCAGAGAGAGTGATTGGCATTGGAATGGGCTGCCCAGGGAGGTGGTGGAGTCACCATCCCTGGGGGTGTTCAAGCAAAGCCTAGATGAGGCACTTAGTGCCATGGTCTGGTTGATTGGCTAGGGCTGGGTGCTAGGTTGGACTGGATGATCTTGGAAGTCTCTTCCAACCAGGAGGTCTCTTCCAACCTGGTTGATTCTATGATTCTATGATTTCTTGGGCTAAACAGCAGATTCTTCGCTCCCACAGAAACATTCACACTTCCTGTTTAAAAGAGAAGCTGAGGCTGACTGCTGTAATGCAAGTAGCATGGAGATTACTCCTTTTGGAATTTTGTCTTTAGCTATGCAGGGAAAAGGAATCTTGGTGTAGATTCCTGTGTCATGGCAATGAAGGGTAGGATAACCTCGAAGCCCCCTCAGGTGCTCTCACCCCAGCAAAGTCTCACACAAGTTAATGTATGACAGATAATGGTAGCCTCTACAGAGCTGGTCAAGAAAGGAAGATAACTGAGTCCAGAACAACACTGCTGAAAAACAAAAGGTAAAATTAATAAAATTTGCAGGTGCTGAACAGCATCAAAGGGAATCTGGATATCTATAGAGACAAAATAGGGAAAAAAAGACTAAAATCTTTCATCAAATTTCTCCACATAATAGTGGTGCCCTCGTGCTGGGGTGGAGCACAGCTACTCCATAACAAGGAGTTTGCCTACATTTCCCATTTAGCATTCCTCCCTGTTTTCCTCTGCTTCACATTTGTGTGCTTCAAAAGATAGCTGACACCAATTTATAGCAGCTTGAACTTATTCCTGCTGTATCCCCTCTGCAAGTAGCTTATTTAACTTTAAATGCAAAGCCATTTCACATTCCAGGACCTAAATGCCTAAGCAGATAGTTTATGAAGTGAGCCATTTGCAGTTGGGATTGTTGTGATTTCATAAGCATTTAGTGATAGGAGTTTATATATATATTTCTGTCCTAGTCAGTCACCTTAACTGAATTGTAAATTCCAGTTATAATACCATTTAAGTATAGCCATGTCTGTTTTAGAAAGATAAACTTTATTTCCTGAAAGTCCCTGGTGAAGCATTGTGGTTTTATATGTGAGGTATCTTGATTACACTTTGCAAAGAGGGATTTCTGTCCCTGTCACATTGTAACATAAATCACATTTCATGTATGAATGCATCACCTAAAGTCACCTGTGTTTATGGCATCCTGTGACAGCTCTTTCTCTCTAGAGTCCATCGGTAGCTTGATAATGGTCTTAGACCTTGCCATGAGTACCTTTAGGCAATCGATCTACATGGGACATGTACCAGCAAATTGTGTTTACTGTGAATAAGGAGAAAAACATACAAAATAAAGATAAATTGTCCATCCTTACTGACAGAAGAAAGTTGTAAAAACTGTCCTCAATTACTCAGAGAGAGAACCTGAAGAACTACAAGGCTGTTTATAGTGAAGCAGCAAAGTGCGGATGGAAAATAGCTTTGGCAGCGGGCGAGCAAATGGGGAAGTGAACGAAAGACAGAAGGATATAAAACCAGATGACATCGACTTTCCTAGCTCTACAGAAATTGCAAATTAAATGTTTTGTCCCTCAGTTCTATCAGCTTCAAGTGACTACAATTTATGCAATGTTCCCAGAATTTAATGGTCATTTATGCTAAAAGGCTCACAGCACGACGCTAATATGAGACGGGGAATTGCTGAACTGCCATTGCAACAAGGAATTGCAAAAGGTCTTGTTTGAAATGCCATATACTGAGCCAGTCATCTATGCTGAAGAAAGAGAAAACTGAGCTGGAAGAGAAGCAGAAACAACCTATAGCACTGATTAAATAGAGAAAACCTTAAAATGAGACCCTGCAACATCGTAAAGCTTGGGTTGTTCAGTCAAGCAAAACAAGAGGTGGAAGAGGATATGAGGACTCTAGAAGTATGTCTCAAGCTAAATAGATGCACTGACACAAAATTAAATCACCGTAAATTGGTCACAAACAAATCTATCCTGGAAATTCCTAATATTTGAAGAGCAAAATTTTAGGAGCATCCATACAGGCTATGGGAGAAAGTGAAGCTATTTTTTTTTTATGATGAACTTCAGTACATGCATGGAAAGAGCTTTGTAACAGAGTAAGAAAATGTCTAGGGCTAGGAATTGGGTGATTCACTTCATTCCCCTAGACAGAGGCACTTAGTGCCACGTCCTCAGACATTCATTGCTCCTGGCCTCCAGCTGCCAGTCCAGAGAAGTTCTACAAGATCTGGTTAGTATTCACGAGCTAAGTAACAGCATCTTGTGTGGCAGTATTTCTCAGCTAAGTAACAGCATCTTGTCTGGCATTAGGTGACCATGTTTAAAATTCTGAATCAGGGTAAGCACAGGCAATCAAAAATCAGATATGTCATGTACTATGTAGGCAGAGACATATCCTGGATACCTGGGGGTTTGTGAGCTTGTGTTGATTTAGGATGTCTTCACAACTGTGCAACAGCCTCTATAAGACACAGTCTCAAGTTGTGCAGGGGGAGGTATAGGCTGGGTGTTAGGAGGAAGTTCTTCACAGAGAGAGTGATTTGCATTGGAATGGGCTGCCCAGGGAGGTGGTGGAGTCACCGTCCCTGGAGATGTTCACGAAAACGCTGGATGAGGCATTTGGTGCCATGGTCTAGTTAACTGGACAGGGCTGGGTGACAGGTTGGACTGGATGATCTTAGAGGTCTCTTCCAACCTGGTGGATTCTATGATTCAGCAAGGGTGATGGCAATACTTTGTAGACCAGAGCTTTAGGTACATGCAGAGTCTCTACAGCCTTTTCAACTAATGATATTTCCTCAGTTGCCCACAGTTCTGGGTGTTCTGATCATGAAGAACCAGACTGTCTACACATCATGACCTAGACTGTCCATATGCTCCTGTTTTTATGTCCATATCAGCACAGAATTCAATACTGAATGCTGGGAGAATTTGCATTATGCTGCCCTAAATTTTATGTGAATTCCAGCAGTATATATTTTTATGCTGATTATCTACTTCCTGGACATCTTTTTCCATGTATCAAAATAAATGATGATGATGATGGTGGTTGTTTTTTTAAAGTCACACACATAATAGACATACTTTAAAAATCCTCAGGGAGGCATGATGCTGCAATTGCATGTTTTAAGGTATCCACACAACTGTAAGAATAAAAGGGTGCACAGAGAATGTAACCTACACTAAATGCAGTTGTGAGCATTGTATGTGCCATCTGGGTATTTGGTTGTTTTACCAGAGGCTTTTATGTGATGATGAGGAGATAGGTATAAATGGCCAGGTAGAAATAAAAAGCCAAGAAATAAACAAGAGGGATGATAAACAAGAAGTATTACAAGAGGGATGTGGAGATGCTGGAGCGTGTGCAGAGAAGGGCCACGAGGATGAGAGAGCTGGAGCACCTCTCCTGTGAGGACAGACTGAAAGAGCTGGGGCTGTTCAGTCTGGAGAAGAGGAGGCTCCCAGATTACTTTATTGTGGCCTTTCAGTATCTGAAGGGGGGCTACAAAAAAGCTGGGGAGGGACTTTTTAGGCTATGAGGGAGTGACAGGACTAGGGGGAATGGAGTGAAGCTGGAGGTGTTGAGATACAGACTGGAGAAAGTTGTTCAGCATGAGAGAGGTGAGAGCCTGGAATGAGGCCCCATCCCTGGAGGTGTTTAAGGCCAGGCTGGATGAGGCTCTGGACAGCCTGATCAAGGGTAGGGTGTCCCTGCCCATGGCAGGGGGGTTGGAACTAGATGATCCTTGAGGTCCCTTCCAACCCTGACTGATTCTATGATTCTAAACCTTTTAGAGATGAAATGTTTCTGTAGGGGAAAAAAAAACAAAAAAAAACAAAAAAAACCAAACACCCAACAACAGCCTTCAACATATTTAATATCTGGAAGATGAATGGATAAATGTATACCTGGCTATCTTTTCCCAGGAAAATAAACCCAGGGATCTCAACATCTTGGTTCTCAGGTTCAAAATTCCCTTCAGGACAGGAGATTCTTGAAGGAAGAAAGACAAAAAGGAAAAAAGATACTTCCTGAGAGAGCAGCTGCTTCAAGAGGAGATTGGATGTGAATGGAGTAGTCACAGGAATGCAATGCTGACTCAGAGCATCCTTATGGGAAATGTCATCATTTCGGATGGGTGTGGATTTACCAAGGGAAGAAGAGCCAGCATGTACGCCCTGAGAGCTATCTACCATGCTCCTCAGCAAAGAGCAGTAGTTACTCTTTCCTTCATTTCAGCCGTTAGTCACAGCTCCCACCTGCAACCTGGCAGCTGACTCTAGCCCAAATCAACAGGCTAGATACAACCACAGAATGCATAAAATATGCTAAAGGAAACAGGAATTACACTGACTACTACTTCTCATATTTTAGTGTTCTGCCCCTTGGAATAGAGGCTGCTGGAACTGAAACAAGTGTCCATAGCTACAAATGTTTTCTCTGCTCTGCTGTTTTAAGCCACCTTCAGCAGTAGCTGAAAGCTCCTCAACCTTGCCCTGAAATGGACTAGAAGTGCTCACTGAGATCCAACAGACCTCAGTTGCTTACTTTCTGGTACCAAGCTGAGATGACTGAACGCATATGACCGGGGGTTGTGGTCACCGACATGCCAAATCTGGAGACAGATTTAGCGAGTGAGCTGAGGACTGAGTTCAGGACTAAAGTTCAGTCTCAGCATTGCAACTTCCCTTGATACAGAGAGACAGGCCAAAGGAAACCTGCAGAAGACAGCTGTGTTTGGCTAACAACTGGAGACTACTGAATTGTGTGTAGGAAGATTACAGTATGTAGTGTATGGATTATTTTATTGCTGTTTTCTTATGCCATGCAGTGTTACTGTGAACAGTATCTTGAAAAGGCTGTTGAGTCACCGTCTGTTCCTGCTCACAGCTCCCAGGAGCAGAACAGCAGGTACAGAACATAACTCAGGCTTGCTGAAGCAATTCCAGCTTAGCATGCAGCCATCTGATATCCAAGCACTCTTTTTCAAAGTGTAAAAGCCACTGGATTGAATCCCAGCAGCTGACCTCCTCTAAACTCACATTCAGATCAGACAGTGGTATGGGTGGAAGAATGATATGTTCTCCTTTATTTCAGAAGTGCTGTTAGCTTTGCCTTAGCAAAAGACTGGTAACATTTCTGTTAACAAAGCTAACAACTTATTTTTTATGGATTCATTGCATATTTATAAGATTTGGTGTCTCTTCAAGGCAACTTGTAACATCTCCTTCTGTTATTTTCTTCATGATAGTTTTAACTTCAGCTTTAAGACTTGATTAAAGCGCCTGCCTTTGGCATTGTTTCCAACTCTGGCCAGAACTTTCCTTTTGTGTCTTCTCCAGGAAAAAAAACCTACTTTCTGTCTCCCAAGAATGTAAAAACCATATCTAATTGCAGAACATGATCTTTTTGTGCACTCTGTCCACCAAAGCACTGCTACCAGGTGCTGCTTTACACCATGTTCTGGTGCAGAGGTCCAAGAGAGGAGTTCTCATCCCTTCAGAAGCAAACAAGGTAGCTTAGTAAACATAGGCTGGAGACAGAAATAAATCTGGGTTTCTGGAAGTACTCCTCCTTTCTCACACCTAGGAAAGTGACAGCCAGAGCACACACAGGATCTTTGTCTCCGACCTGCCCTATCAGTTCATTTTGTTTTTTCCACAACTTGAATTTTCTTTCTCCTCTTTTATTCCCCAGGGAGACTCAGCCTGTGAAACCCACAGCAGTGCACACTTGGTTACTACTATCCTGTTACAGTAGGACCTTTTAGAAAGATAACTACTAAAAACACAGGTGAAAGAAAGGCCACTGTATGTCTCCTATTGCTCTTCCTATACCAGCTAAGGTTAGAAGGCTGACTTGCACTGACTGCCCTACATTTTGGTGAAGTTGGAGTTTTATCCAAACTGTAACTCAAGAACTGACAACATAAAAGGTGGATCAAAAGCAAAGCCGAAACTATCTGTGAAGCGTAAATAATTTGTACCCTTGAATTGACTGCCTGGAATTAAACATCTTTACAGCCACGTTAGGCACCATGTGGCAAATTCCTTGTGTCCATTCATAAAAAAAAATATAATCAATCACCATTTTAAAAAAATAAGAATGGTAATTTGTTACCACACTTGACAGGGCACTGAGCAGCAGGCTACATATGCAGGTATCACCATCTCACAAGTTTCATTTTCTCAAGTGCCACAGTTGTCCTTTACCTTTTGACTTTCAAGCTACCCCTTTCCTCAGACCTATGTCTCTGGCTTTGCCGCTTTGCTAGCTAACAGTTGTATGAATCGGCCTAGGGAATAAGAGACTGATTTCTGGAAGGTAGACCTATGGAGACAACTGATGATGAATCACTCAAGTTAGTAGGTGTTAGCTGTTAAAATTGTTCTTAATGAATGAATCTCACAATGACAAAAGCAATACTCATCAGACAATGAAAGCAGTGGCACTACGCACTCAGGCAATGCATGGAAATGATAGACATCAGAAAACGCCACTATCTAGATTGCAGATGCTGCTACAACACAAACAAGCACAGAAAAAAGAAAAGAGGTGATAAGGAATGCTTAGCACAAATAATGACCAGATACACAAATACAAAAAGGAAAGCTAAGGTGCCAAACCTTGACCAATGCACTGTCAGTGTTCAGGTCTCGTTTGCAAGCATCTCTTGGATTCCAGTCACATTACTGAATTTAAGTCATCTAAGCTACCTCAACAGGCAGTGTGTTTTCAAATGGAGAGAATCTGGGAGGTAGAGGAGTTGGTGACAAGGACATGCTGTCCACATTGAGTTTAAAGGTTTTGCTGATCCTGCATTTTCAACACCAGTTGAAAGTGCTGTTGAGTGTAGGTATCTTCTTGCAGCATGTCTGTCTGTGGAGCTGCATGAAAAAGAAATCTAGGATGCATGCTCCAAGACCATCCCACGCTGTGAACTGAGGACAGCAGTGGAATTCACAAACTTGATCCCGATCCAGACTAGAACAATAAGGTCCATAGATGTATCTGTCTTTGATCCATAGCATCTACCTAGCTGTATCTCTAGGGTGTTCACATCTGTGAGACTACATTCCCAGCCTCCTTCAATTGCAAAGTAAGATACTGTTATTAAGGTATTGTAACTCAATGGCTATGGTTTTATTGAAGCCCATAAAACAGTCATTCCTTTCTTTCTGCTCAAGGTCTGATTCAGCACCCGCTGAACTCTGTGAAATTCTCTCTGGTGACTTGAAGCAATTGCAGAACAGCCTTCAGGTGAGCTGCTTGCTCATTTGCTCCAAGCTGATATTGTAGGGAATTTAATTGTTATTCAGTAGTGCTGCTTTGTTTCAGAAACAATGTAGGATGTTTTTTGTAGTGGTAGCAGCAAAGATTCCTTTTGCTGAAAAGAGAGGAGATGGTACAGAGCCAACTACAGTTTGTATAGTTCCAGCACTTTTGCAACACCTTCCAATACCTTGGCAGCTGCTGCAGCAAAGTCTGACCTTAAGCACAGTACCAGTTATGACATGTATTGCTCTCTGCCATTGCATCTTTTTTCACCTTTGCCATGAGCAGATGTATTTTGTATTGCCCTTTTTCCTCTATTAGCACAAGTCTGGCAACAGCCTGATTTCATGGCCACTACAAATGCTACCTACATTTAACAGAGTCAAATATTCACTTGTATGAAACCTACAGTTACTCCAGGCCTCATGTTGGCCTGTCTAATGTTTTTTTCACCATTATATCATGAGGCATGTAACACAATGAAGCAAACTTCATGTCCTCTGTCTGTAGAACATATCTCTTTTCCCACAGCAGTTTCTCTGCTGCAGTGGGAACGATCATATCCTCTAACTGGAAAGCAGGTCCCTGGAGGAAAGTGCCTGCTGCTCATAAAAATACAGCCAGACAAAAATGATGCATTCACCAGTTTTAGTGTTTAACATGATTCTGTGATGACCCCCAGTCCACACAGTAGGAACTTCTAACCTTGGTGATACTGGACAACAGAGAGAATTAGTTTAACAAATGTTCTTTTTGTGCAGCCAGGCGCTCCCTCTATGTTCTACCATTGAGCATTTTCATTGCAGAGTAGGTTTGCCTGAAGCAAACCTGGCAGAAAATTCTGTGATTAAATAGTTGTTTATCAGAAACTATTGATGTGTCAAAATAAAGAATTACTTAGCAGCTCTCATGTTACTTTTAAAGGACAAGGCTTATCTGGTCAAACTCAGATGGAAGACAGATGTTCACTGACCTTAACAGAGTTTCAGGCAGGCACGGGGGAGTAAGAACTCAACCATGACGTTCTTGCCTTGCTTATTTCAGCCCATGGATCTGAAACTCACACTCCCACATACTCAGCAGGTTTTCTGCTCTCTGGACTATTAAGTCATCTTCCCTTATGCTCTCTCCAACAGATAATGTAGTTATCCATGTGGAGTATCTCCAACAGGAATGACAGAGAGAAACATGGAGATCTACTCAACAACACGCTTCAGGCATCTGATTCAAATCTACTGTTGTGGGTTCAAATATGTGCACCCCCAAAACATGAAATCTGCACAAGAAATCACAAGGGAAATGACGAGGATTTTTTTCACTGATTTCCTGCTCAACGCAACCTTCTGTAACAAGAAAGTGAGAGAATCAGTAACGTTTGGCACTCATGTGATCCTTTGAGATCTTGTCTTCCTTTAAAAGAAGTGAATAAATTCATATTCATGGATTCTTTGAGGCAGATACTATTCTTATTTGAAGATGAGAAAAATGGAGTATGGAGGCAATATATTCTCCATATCAAATATAAGGTTTAAATATATTACCCTCAGCCTTAACTAAGACATTACCCTCTTCTATAAAGTGTTCTTCCTTTCAGAGGTGTCACAGCCAGAGCTGAAGGGAAAGATGCTCTTTGACCTCATCCACTGCTGAGATTTATCCTTTTCTCCTATTTCATGCAAAGGGTTCAAGTGCTGTCTATTAAACAAGGGAGAATTACCTAAGTCATCCAGGCATTTCTATTTGAAGTGTATTCCATAATCAAAGGTGTTTAAAGCATTTTGATCTTCAATCTCCTTTCCCAGTGTTGAACAGACTCTGCTGTATATTGGAGAAATTTGGCTGTTTTTTTTCATAACAGCTTTTTTCATTACAGCATCACACTTTAACAATTTCAATGAATCAGTTTCTATTTTCCAGGGAAAAGATATTTTGTTTAGAAATTTCTTAACAACTTGACTTTCAGAATAAGTTAATAACCTGGACCTAAATCCTGAATTCCTTCTTCAGGCATATTTCATCCTCTCAAAGATTTGATCTGTCAAATGAAAAAAAAAAAAAAAAAAAAAAAAAAGGAAAGAAGGTGG